>JAOBRD020279767.1:0-22939 GCA_027575215.2 Hydrozoanthus sils | reverse complement strand
TATTGGTTTTACTGATGTAAATAGTTTCTGAAAAACCCGGTGTGGGAGAACTCTATTAAAGTTATTATTATTATTATGACTGTCTGTTTCAGGCAGACTTTATGTATAACTTCGGTCATGCATACATACGTATGTGTAGAGCTCCAGTTTTCGTAATATTCTACTGCACATGTAAAGTGCAGTTGTTGCTAAATACACACTATCAAGGCAAATTATTCTTAAATACATGTTACAACATGTATGACAATACATTTCACCCCATTGAGTTTCTCAAAAACAACAAACTTATATAAATTCAATAAAACAGTTAATAGCATTGGACTTCTGAGCACATAAAACACAGGCTGCATGCACAGGGGTAACTAGGCCCCGATCTCTTGATAAAATGAAATGCATTCATGGACAACTGCCTTTAAGATTGCAGCAAAATTGTAAAGCAATCTTTTTAAATTAATTTTCTTGTTAAAAAACTAACAAACACAAGAAATTTAGTATTTAAAGACAGACATGCATTCCTGGTACAACATTTACAAAATACAGCCAAGAAAATCTTTTAAGACTGCATTTGCTTACTTTTTCATTTAAATTTTCTTCAAAAATAAAATTTACAATAACAGTCGGGGTTTGCACTGAGAATGAGGAATGAAGTCCCTCAACTTTTCCAAGACTTTTCAATGACCATATGCCATTTTCCAGGACACATTGAGAAATGAAAGAATCTACTCCCACAAATTAAAACAGGGGCCCTAAATACATTTTAATTCAACTTAACAAGTCAATTACACCTTCTGAAAAATAAAATCTTGACAACTTGTACTGTAATTATCTAAGTTGAATTTCGAGTAAAACATTTTTAAAAATTTGTAATTTAATACCAATTTATCATACATATGATTATAGTTAATTTTAAGAACATACATTTTCTAAAACTAATTGCAAATAATTTCAATAATATGCGTGCTCTGATTGGTCGAGGACCAAATTTCAAGTAGAAACTTTTATGTTATTTTGCTTATTTAAATGTAAATAAATTTCAATGCAGAAAATTTTTTTCCCTGAATATCACTTTATATGTTTATAGCTTTTTATATATAATTTACAAAAATATATCTTGACACTACCTTATATAGAATATTACTGTATTTATTCATATAGAAAAAGGTTGTTTGAAATCTTTAAAATAAGTCCTATGGCTTCTGTTCAAACATCCCCGCCATTCCTAATTAATGGATATAAAAGTCATGTAATGTATTGTAAAATCGTAATCAATGGCAAATAAATGAAACTGAAACTGAAACTGACCATTTTCTAAATCTGGATGGAAATCATGAATGATGTCATCAGTAGTTATTATTAAAATAAAAGCTTTAGAAGATATTTTCTGTGTTTCCATACTCTGCTAAAAACACTTGGGGTTGTTGGGAGAACACTCAAAAACATTTTGAATCACTTGCTTTCAGCTCGTGATCCACACCTTTTCTCGTGTTCTCCCAACAATTCCATGTTTTTGCAACAGAGTATGGAAACACAGATAATATATACTAAAGCCTAATTAAACCACAATCAATAACAAAATTCCATGACTTTTCCATGACATCTCCAGGCCTGAAAGTGCATTTTCAGATTCCTGAACTTTTCATGACAGCACATTAAACCAGCCTGACAGTGGTTGTGTACTTACTCTAAAGCACTTTATAATACAATTTTTCTAATCTTAGTCTGATGTAGTTTTTAGTGGTCTGTTGATCCTTTCTAGCTAGTTTTTTAGTTAAATTCTAAACAATTTTGGTGCATAGTTACTTACTTGCTGTATCCGTGAGAGTATATCCTGGGGCCACATACTTGGGGTGAGTGCTGAGAAAGGCCCCCCGATTGCTGGTACAAAGGAGCCTGTAATGGGGGTACCAGTACCACCAGTACCCTGGATAGCAGAATCATCCCAGGCAAGGTTCTCATCATTTCCTTCATATTCATCCTCATCTTCACTTAGCGTTGGGGCTGAAACACAGGAAACTCATTGCTGTTAGTATAAAAAACTGTTTAAATTAATGTAATGTCATCAAATGAATTCCATTTATCTTTAACTACATTGACTGTGTTCCTGCATGAAATTTTTTAAAAAAACTAAAAGTAGCTCTAGGCCTCAATGGTATTTCAAAAATTCTAGAAATCTAATAAATGCTACTGAAGGGCAGAATAAACTTAAATATACATATATTATATATTTAGAACATTTAAAACTTTATAGTAAAGGTAATTTACAAAATAAAAAACAGTAGTTGTTATTTAGTAATTATATTCAAGCTCAAATGATTAAACGTAAAAGTTTGCAACTTGGTGTTGTATAGAATGAAAGAAACCGCTTCTCAAGTTTGAGTGATCAGAAAAAATTCCGAGTCACTGATGGGAATCAAACCCGCAACCCTCTAATTACCAGTCAGATGCTCTACCCACTGAGCTACAGAGACTCACATGGGGAGCCGAGTCAGGATAATTTCTTGTCTGTTCCCCATTGGACAAAAATCTTGCACATCTGCTAGCTCAATATACCCAATGGCTAATGCTATATAATAATATCAAATGATTAAATGTAGAAGTTTGCAACTTGGTGTTGTATAGAATGAAAGAAACCACTTCTCAAGTTTGAGTGATCAGAAAAAAACTTATCCTGCGACTCGGCTCACAATGTGAGTCTCTGTAGCTCAGTGGGTAGAGCATCTGACCAGTAATCAGAGGGTTGCAGGTTCAATTCCCATCACTGACTCAGAATTTTTTCTGATCACTCAAACTTGAGAAGCGGTTTCTTTCATTCTACATTCAAGCTCGCTATTCTATAGATTAAACTCTGAATTTTAACCTAATTGTAGTTCCTAATTAAAAGCTTTTTGTGTCTCATTGAGTGTATATCAGGTTAATTAATTGACACTTTGACCAACTTTCAAAATTAAAATAATTTTTGACCAGTACATCATATAACTATACCTGTCAGCTTGATCAACCCTGACATTATTCTGGATGGTGCTTAATTTCCTACACTTATTTTTCTTAGAATTTTGATATGACACAAAGAATAACTGCATTAAACTGTCATCCAATGAAAAAAAATTATCAAAACTTTCTTGCAGTAAGTTAGTGTAACCAATAGCCAAGCATATTGTTATTAAGTTCTACCTGACAAAATAAAAAAAAAATTATCAATATTGTACACTTGCTATACACAAGACCATGCAATTTCTCATTTGTTAAAGTTGTCAGGATTTACAACAAACTAAGCCAGTCTGTCTAGGAGAATGACTGCCCTCTGTCCTTGTACAAACAAATAATGCAAACCCTCAGGCAAATATTCTCCCAGAAATACTTTGCGCATATAGATGTTTACATATATGATAAGAGAAACCGGAGTATTTTTTAAAACCCTTTTAGCACCAGACAGTCCTTCAACATCTAACTTCTCCAAATAATTCTATAGGTACAACACATTTTGTAATGAAAAAATGGGAATTTATCAAACTAGGAAAACTTAAATTTTTCCAACTTGTTTCAAAAATGAAAATCGGAATCCTATAATAAAATTATTATATCTAGTTGGGAGAACTCATCAACATAATTTTTATAATACATACACTCATAAACTCAGTCCATTCTTCATTATTCTCCGAGCTATTTTTAAAAGGTTTCATAAAAAATGTTATAGTTAGAAGATTTTCTTTAATATCATGTATGTTCAAATCATTGTGAATTGTGGTCTATTTATAAAGTTTTCCTTCCTTATTATATGGACATCACTCAGTGACTTTTCTTTTTATGACAGTGTACAGAATATGACCTGTGTGATAATTTCTAGCTTTACTTTAATTTTTTCTTGATATTTCAGGATCAGCATATTGATAACAAGAGAAAGCCTTGTTTATATCACATTTTAAAAAAACAGGACCATTAAGCTAAGCTTGAGGAATACCTTTGTTACCAAGATCATTATTCATAAAAAACATATATTGCTTGTAAACTTATTTTCTTGCCAAAAACTAGAAAACAGTTACACACCCTAAAACAAAAGTAATTCAGATCTGAACACTTATTAAATACAAACAAAATACACACTCACAAAATATATATATACAGCACTAGTATTCCCTAAACTGTCTAATAATGTATCCCTATTAAACCAATTACTATGCTAAGACAAATAGTATGTTGCACCTGATCAAAGATAAAAATTGTAATGAAAAGCAATCATTTAAACTGTAGTCAAAGAAAAACTTTTAAAATGTTGATCAGTTCACCAATCGAATATTATATTGAAACTACAGATTAAAGTACACCATTTGGTATAATAAATATATTAAGATGTGCAATTCTACTTCAAAAAAAGCTGGATTATCTATAGCTAGGTGTTAGAAAGTAGAAATTAAAACAATGTAAACTAACCATATTTTAAACACAGCAACTTTTGGTTGAATATCATATCTGGTGTTTTGTCACAACAAATTAAAGCTGACAAATTCCACACAAAGGCAATGTTTCTCAAACACAAAAAATCTTGAATAATTTTTGATGGCTTCATTGTCTCCAGTAATATTTTTTGTCCTGCGCCTTGTCCTTCACCTAACGTTACGTAAATGTAGTTCTAAACAAGTCATTTACGGCCTAAGTTTGTCAAATTTGAGTAGACAGTGCTCATGGCCACAAGTAAAGATTCAAATGACTTCAAAATGTATCACTAACAACACATGTATGCAGTTCTATAATTACCTAGCGATAGGTTCTTTTGTCTGATATTCAAATATCAAGCAGCAATTACTCACTACAACAGTTGACTCTAACCTGGAGGTACCAATTGAAGAGCTAGTCCAAAAATGATGTACTAAGTGGATTTTGATAAAGTTTTCATTTCTCTCTACATTACCCTTTTTATCTCTTAAGAACCATTTGGGAGAATTTAGCATTTCATACAAATTCACTTAATCCTTCATTTTTGCACTAGGCTTTTCAATTATTATTTGAGGTTCAGTGTTAGCAGAGTTCTACAATAAAAAAACTAATCATTATATTGACAAGATCTAAAATATATTTTCTTTTTAAATTTTAATTATCAGTCGTGGTTATTCTTGGCAGGAATATTTCATGTGATGAATTAAAGGCTGAATTAAATTATGTTACATTTGTAAATGAAAACTAAACTGAATTTCTAAGATGTCTCTTCAAGTCTCTATACCTTACAGTATTCTCTAAGAAAAAAAATTTAGCAATCCCAGTAAACTTATAAATGAAGATAAAGGCAGCCTATCTAGATAGCAAAAATAATTTTATTAAAGCCAGTTTTGAGACAAAGGGAATTCTAAGCATGTAAGTTTTGAAAACTTTCAAAATTGAATATTGTGTAGACTATCTAGACAATGACAATATAATCATTGTAGATAATCTACCATTATTCTAAAACATTTTTATCAATCTAGAAACTAAAACTTTGCACCCTGTATATACCGCAAGTATATAAGACTGTATATCCAAGGATTAAAATTAGATTCTGATCTACCCATGACTTAATCACTAACAATGCCATCTATTATAATTAATTTGAACAAAACTCACTGCTTGCTGATTCAGTCCCATAATGCTTCTTTAAAAAACAAACCAATCAGTTTTTTTGCTAAGCTATATTTCCATGGTCAAAACTAAAATAAAAATAACAGAAGAAAAATGAATAATAATTGTTTTTAATTTTTGGCAGTTTATCCCTAACTAGTTTCAAAATTTCCTTTTAGCACCATCAAAACACTGACAGAACCAAATATCAAATTGATGTATAATTAGTTACATAATGTACTCACACATAATGCTTGTCAATCAAGAATCTATACTCGAAATGAACAATTTTTATCACATAAAATTTCATATCGAAGGAAAAAACTGAATTTATGTGGTTTGATTTCAGCATGGTAACCATGGCAACTATTTCAACTTTAAATTCAATCTGATTACATATTAATTACAGTACTTCCTGATACTGAGCATGCATAACAAAGATATGGCTCTGTATCCTAGATAACATTGTCACCAAGAACTAGTTCTTCAATATTATAAACTAAACTGTTCATAATAAAAATTCATCTTTTGTAAACTTGGTTTTCCTTATTTTGCTTTTGTATAGCAAAACATACTCTTCACTGTTTAAACATATACAGCTTCAAGTTATCAATATTGTTCAGAAGGCAATCAGTTAACACAACATTTGTGTTAAAAAAAGTACAGTGTATCTGATCTGAAAATTCAACTGTGCATGCGTTTACAGTAAGTAGGGCTTGCATTCATCTTAATGTAACATTTCTTTTTCTTTGGATCTTGTTTTGGCAGTCTAGGTTTCTCAAATTAAAGGGCATTGCGCAAATTCATGCAATGCAATGAAATGCAGGCCAAAATGCAATCTTTATACTTCAGGTCTACTGAGTGTATTAAGTTTAGAACTCACTGGGAGACACCTTTCACATATATGATCAATAAAGTAGAAAAGGCTCTGTAAGTTATTAAATAAACCCCTACCGGTGACTGGTAAATCAGAGGATAATGTCTGCGGCTGATAGACTTCTGAAAAATGGACAGTTGGCCGAGAAGTGAAGCTTTACCTTCAAGTACGTTTAGGGCATTTGAAATCAGGCATTCCAAGATTTCCAGAGTTCCAAGATCTCTTAGACTTGCTGATGTATGTGAACAGGCAGGATTTTCATTTTACTTTATAAACAATGCCTTCTGTTTGCCACTCACTTGGTCTATCCTTTGGTTTTTTAAAAATGTGTCCTAATGTTTTGATGGGTTTGAAGGCCATCTTAATGTTGGCTTTGCTCAAAATTCTCCCAATGCGCTCTGACACACATTGGACATACGATATGGTGGTAAAGGTTTTTTGCTAACTACCGTTCTCCTGCCTGTCCACTACCAACTTCCTTGGAGGTTCACAAGTTCTTTTTATGAATTCAGACAGATATCCATTTGTCTCCAAATCACACAGAACCCTCTGTTTCTCCTTTTTCTTTCCATTTATACTGGACGGCAGATCCAACGCCCGGTTCATTAGTGTACTGACCACTGCTCTCTTGTGCTATGCCGAATTATGTGAGTCAAACGCTAAGTATTTATTTGTATGTGTTGCTTTGCAGTGTACATTACCTCTATAATATTATTTCCTTTTGGGCATAACTTGCAGTTAGTGTCCAGAAATGGTATGGTTTGGCCCTCATCCAAAAAAGATGGCATTTCAATTGTAAATCAAATGTGCTGATTTATGGAGTCCAAATGGTTGTGAAAACATTGAATATTGCTCTTCCTAGGGCACGCATTTGCATCATCAACATACCGACACCACCATCTAGGTTGGACAGGGGAAATCTGTAGACTGTGCTTCCTTCTCCACTTCTTGCAGCACAAGCTCGGCTATGACTGCGCTAACTGGTGATCCCATAGCGCAACCAGAGATTTGGTGGTATCAGGTCCCCTCAAATGTAAAACAACTGTTCTTTAGTACATAGGTTAACATAACCACGATTTGATCTTGGGTGAGATTTGTATGTGATTTCCAGATGTCAGTCTCATTTATTTTGCGTTTAACAATATCAACAGCCATGTCGACAGGTATTGAGGTGAACAGTGATGTCAAATCCAAAGATACGACTACCTCATCTTTCTCTAGCTATAAGGTTTTGACAAAGTTGGAGAATTTTTGGCGTTCTTTATGCCGTATTCCATGTCTTGTTGAATTTTTTTTTGGGATTGCTGCTAGGTATTTTGGTATTGAAATCATAAGTTGGTGCCCCGATGCAGCTGTTGATTGGTCATACTGTGGGGTACACTCATTGTCTTGCTATTCTCAGGTAAAATGAGGTGATCATTTGCTGGTTGCAGTTGAGCTTTGTGGATCTTGGGGAGGCCGTAGAAAGAAGCTTGGGTTGAGTCACACGGTCTTAATCTCTTGTACTTGGCTTCTGATAAGTTGTCACTTTTCTTGAGGTCCAAAAGTTTCTTTTGGAGATCAGTTTGGACTCATTTCATAGGATTACGTCGTTTGTCAGTGATAGGTTTGTACGTTGTGCAGTTGTCCAACA
Source organism: Hydrozoanthus sils (assembly GCA_027575215.2). Taxonomy (NCBI): domain Eukaryota; kingdom Metazoa; phylum Cnidaria; class Anthozoa; order Zoantharia; family Hydrozoanthidae; genus Hydrozoanthus; species Hydrozoanthus sils. The sequence goes on along the minus strand of JAOBRD020279767.1, from coordinate 14,843 downwards.
TTTCTTGTACTTGATTGTTATAATCTGCCACATATATGACAACTGTACTTGTAATAATTATAGTTCTTTGTCAGCTTCAATAATCAGAATGCTTGTCACTTTTAAGGTCTTTTAGTGCTCGTTGTTCGTCATACATCAGATTTTTTATGAAAGGTGGTCTTGCATTTCTCAAGGCGAAATAGATCTCACTTCTGATTTCGTCTTGGTTGTCACATGGGATAATAGGTACAACTGATTCTACTAATGCGAGGATCTCTTTTGTTGGTATCTGGTTCGGTGTGATGGCAAAGTTCAGCCCTTTTTGCAGAACCTGTGATTTCATCTTTGTTCAGCTCTCTGTCAGAAATGTTTGCCACCCACTTTCTTTGGATGCCCTCATATCGTGAAGGTTTGGAATATCATTGTAATTTGTAGTGGTGTCTGAGCCTGATCTTTTCCCCATCGTACTCGCTTCGCTGTGAAATTGCATCTTGCAGGCTTGAAAAGTGGTGCTCACCGAGATGTGTTTGGAGTTCTTTTTCCAGGTTGTTGTTTTGTGTACATAACTCTCTCAGTTTATTATGACATTCACTGATCATCAGACATAAAGAATTCCATCCAGTTTTTCATGCAATTTTCTAAGTTTTCGGGTTGTTTATTGGTGGTCTGGAGAGCGAAAATTGTGGAAGAATATTCCTGTTTTTGCTTTCTATTAGAAAACATAGATGTAGCTTACAGCAGACTTGTGTGAGCACATTTTGCTAAAGCTTTCTTGCTAAACTTAACATTACTGCACTGTAGATGTTTTTAATCTTTTTGAATATTCCTGTTTGGTGATCAGTTAATGACATTCTTTGATAAAAGGGAGTTGAATCTAATCTAGATAAAAAATTTTACCGTTACTAAAAACCTGTTAAAAACTTTAAAATCTACTAAATTTTCAATCACTGACTGTGATCTTCGGTAGTTGGAGATAAACTGAGTATTTGGAGTAGAACAGAACAAGTATAAGAATATCCATTAAAGCAGATTAAGGCAACTGCAAGTGCTCTTGTTAAATTACATAAGCATGATCAGGTTAATGAAATGCTTCAAGACTGAAACACTTACAGCCAATAACTTGACAGAGATACAATTGAAAGCTGACCTCCAGAAAAAAATTGCTACAACAGCCCAAAACAAAACAGCCTGACTGAGAGTGAACACTGGAAACTGTGACTGTCTCAATCAACTCCTGCTCCATTGTATGGTTTACCCAAAAGAACAAAAAAATTAGCCTCAATTTGCCACTATTGAAAGATGCCAAGGCAAAAATCCTGCTCTGGCCTATCAATGGTTGCATCGGTTCACCAATCTACCAACAGCGTTCCTAACACATTGCCTCTCTACTGCAGCTGTTTTTACAGAACAAAAAAATGGGTATGGTGTCAAGAATGCCAAAAAACACACAAGTTTTTATAATATAACAATAAAACGATGGCCTCCATTACAGTAGATCTAGACCTATAGCACTTTAAATGATAATTAAAATCAGTTGACCAAAAGCTATATGCAAGACTCGTGAATAGAAAATACACACCCAACACAAATGAAAATCATAGATAAGTTGAGGAACAAATATTTCACGCTCAAGCACAGCCATGCATTACCATAAGGTGTTTTGCTGTGCGATTGGATTGCCAGTCTGAGCCAATCATGCAGAGCTAAGGAAACAAGAAGCTAAAGAAATCATACTCAACACACCACCTGTCAGTTGAAACCACAATGGTGGAAATGTCACTGCACTGAATAGAGTGCCTGGATTTTTTTCTCTTCACCCACTGCACCACCAAAAGCAAGTGGACACTATCTAAACAGCTAAGAGCCTTATGGACTGGGCAAAAAACATCCAGACCTGTCTACCAGTTTCTCGTTCACCAAGAACAACAGTGGTTTGAAAATCAATTCTTGGTTACCCGACAGTCGTTCAACTGGTAACCCTAAGGTCACGAGTTCGAGCCCCAGTCAGACCACTGTGTTGTGTCCTTGAGCAAGACACTTTACCTGACTTTGTTCTAGTCAGCTCAGCTGTATAAATGAGTACCAGTTCTGCTGGGGGCTAACCTGTGATAGATAAATTTGTGAACATTCTGTCCTGGGGAAGTCAAAGACTCTCATCTGCTTAACACTGCAGAAACCAGAGATAAGTGCCGGCCCAATGAGCCATTTAGGCTCAAGATTTAAGGACTTAGCTTTTGCTAGCATGGTTACCTGAATTATTTCATTTTGAAATGCTGCTGAACTCACAACTCATCAAAGTTCTACAGTTCAAGCAAAAGATGCACATAGAGATTTGAAAGCCTTATGGCCCAACCTTGAAAGCAGTGAATGAATGGATGCCATTTTTATTCTGTTTACAAAACCTTGATGAAACCACAGTGGGGATAGTGTATTTAATAAATCTACCAGACAATCACAAAAGCACACCCAGAAGTGCACATTTTGTTCTGAAGAAGGCAGTCTACAGTTGCAAAGATAAATTTAACTTTGAAAGACTATCTATTTAAATACAACCAAATATTTTATAATCAGATCAGATACAAGATTTTTTAAAACATTATATCTTAAAAGTGAATCAGTATTAGTCAAAAAAATTAATACTTTGACAACTTGTGCTAAATAGTCAGATGAAGGCCAAGAGTCAGAAACCAGAAAAGCACAATAAACTAAAACTATTTTTTTATTGGAATTATTTTCTTTTTTTTCTTTCTCACAATAAGTCCAAGTGGAAAAGCTGCAAAGTAAATATTGTTCTATTGTTTTGTTCTCAAATTTTCACACTTGCAAATAAATTTGCATATTATATATAATACTGATGTCTACAAACATAGATTAAAGACAAGCTTAACACAAATTTAAATCATTTCACCTCTTACAAAATATTATCCACAACTTCTACTTCATGGCTAGAGTTCTAAATCATTTAAAGCCCCAACAAACAATTATAAGACTTAAAGCTTTCAATAGTAATGAAAACATACCATATTTCAAAAGACAGCAAGGAGATAACCTTTTGGTTTTTGACTGGAATATCAAGCTGTATTTCCAGGCTTGAACTCCAAAGCCATTTGGACATAAAAGGAACATTTTCTGTCCTGCCATGTCCACATAATTGGATAATATTCTAAACGATTTACACCAACCATACACAACAAATGCAAAACATAGCTGCACAGCTGTTACAAAACCAAAGACCACAACTGGTAACAAGAAATTTTTAGTTGAAAAAATGGTAACTAAGGTAATGTTTCCTGGCAACCATAACTATGCTTTATTACGATAGTAATTAGTAATAAAAACATTGTTATAAAAAAACTGAAGAGTCAAGTGCAAAATAATAAAAATATCTACTGAATTATTAATCGATAAAGCAATAACAATTATAACAAGAAATATATAAAAAACCTTTGGAGACATAAGGAGCAGATTCAAATTCACTTTCTCAGTGTTTGAATTGCATATCAACCCTTATCCTGCTAAAGTCATTTTTAAAAAACAAAGTTGTAAAATCTTGACAAAATTACAAACTTTAGAACTTGTTGAAGCGATGGTCATTTTCAGAATCTAATATAAATTATAAAGACAAAGACAGTGAATGGTCACTTTGTGGGTTTTCAAGCACTGGTTTTGAAGTGAGAACATTTTTAGTTTTTGTGACACTGTTTTTACCAGGATAAGGGTTAATAATAATAATAATAATAATAATAATAATAATAATAATAATAATAATAATAAACATATCCAGGATATTTCTTACTAGCCTTTAGGTTACGCAATAGTGCCCTATTGAGCTATATGATTGTGCTAAGCCAGCATATGAATGTTTATACTGCATAATAATAATAATAACTTTATTAACATGTCAGTCGTTCTAGCTTACATGGAAATGGTAAGCTAATTGGGGACACTTGTCTTCAATAATTTGTACACATATACTGGCTATATTTCAAAACAACAATTTATCGTCACTCTGAGGTCACTATGCTATAAAATATAAAATAAACTAATGCCAAATGCACAATCATATAAGTACTTATGTACTAAGATATATAATTATAATGATTAACCTAACGCACTAAAATCAACAACTTCATGAAACATTATACAAGTGACCTCCAAACATTTTCAACACTTTGAACAGGGTATAAGGTTAAGGAAATCTTAAAAATAAATTGAGCTAGAATTAGGGTTCAGGGTACTTGAGGAATGTCTTAAAATGCAAATTAAATTTTTAATTAACTTTTGTGCTAATTAGGGTCTCAATAACTGCCACCTTTAAGTCTGAAGCTTTGGTCAGGGTCCTCAAGGGATATCTTAAAGAGCAAATTAAATTTTTTATTAATTTTGTGTTAATTAGGGTCTCAATAGCAGCCACCTTTAAGTCTGAAGCTTTAGTTCAGACATAAAAGTGTTATTATAGCCAGTTGTTTGAAATAGACATACTCCCACACTTTTGAGTGCTGGGGAAGAAAAATAACTAATTATTACTATCTGTTTTTACCATAGTGTCCATTAAACTGAGCAGAGTCTTTTAGTAGCTCTGTCATGTTAATTGTCTGCTGGTTGTTTTAAATCAACATCATAATTATTCATCCTCTACACCAACACATTTAAGTTTCATTATCAATTATTTCATCCTCCCCACAGCCAGGCAACTGACCCCAAAGTGACAGTTTAATACAGTCAAGAGTAATTGAAACAGCTCATCTGGGCATAATGAATAGTGACTGCAGTCACTCAATAGAGGTGGCAGCTTAATAGAGGTCAGAATTACAGTAATTTTAAGGGGAAGTATTACATTTTTGGGATTAGACAACTGACTCAGGGTTGGCCACTTTATTAATGAGTGTATCAATTGGCATTTATAAGAAAACTTCTAAAACAAAGGCTGTTAGAACAGCCTGTACTCGGGGCTTTTACATTGTCGCGAGTTTTGTTGTAGGTGAAGCAAGCTTCTGCAGTCAATACTTGCATCTTTATTTCACTTCATCCCAGTCTCTGTTATCGAGTTAAAGCTTTGTAACTGAGCAAAGTTCAGGAAATTAGGAAAAAAATTAAGAAAAATAATAAAAAAAAGAGGCAAAACCTTGACTCGGGCACCTTCTGGCCTCTAGTATATAGCTGCACTGATCAAAATAAAATGATGGACAAAATTACTTATCTCTAACTACTGATATTTACACAAAAGTAGCACAGATCAATGTTGACACTGGCAACCCAGTCAGAATGTCAACACTCTGTGCATATACATGTTGACTCAGTCAATATCTATAAAACTACTCTTTTTGTTACTGATAGCCAAAATTATTATAAATACTTTTTGGGACTGTTTTAAAAACAGTCTAAATTAATTTTATGAGTCTGATGAGCAAAACAAAACTATCAAAACTAACCCAGTAAAATCAATGTATTAGTAACAAGCAAATTTATAAAGTAACAAAGTAAAATAAATATAAATTAATAATGCTATATATATACAAATAAAGTTATCACACCTATTCTTTGAAAATTTCACCATCTATAATCATTGCCTTAAATAATTTTATTAATACCTTAAGAGGCTACATCTTTTTACAAATTAGATTGGCCAAAATTAACTGAAAATTTCACCATACAGGACAAACTGATTTAGGTCAATTCTTTGCCACAGATGTTACATTCCGAAATGTAAGAAACTTAAAACAATTTGCTTGTAATTCAGTCACAGTTGGAACTTACTTTAATTACAATGTCAGTACTTTTTCACACTAAAAAGATGTTAACAATATGGAAACAATGAGACTGCTTAAGTTTAAGAAGGTTTATAAACAACTTTAGGCCAAAGGCCTTTGACTGTTCATCTAATCACAATAAAAACATTCAGGAGTGCAATGTTCAACAATAATATATTCCTGAGAGTGTAAACTTCAGAGGCTGCCTGATTGTGGACTTGACTATAATCACAAAGAAACATCTAACAAACGTATAATTCATAGATGTGTGCACCATGGCTAAACTTTTTAAAACTCAGCTTTTTGCAACAAAATTGGCTAAACAGATGTGCATTTGTAATGAATAATCAATAACTAATTCTTTTGCACAAGAACATGATTTGGCAAATCGACCAAATAATTAAATACTTCAATGTTCTGTCTGAATGGCATAACATCTACACTCAAAAAATGATTTTAGTTAATAATTTTTTTGCTACACAAGAGCTATGGACTTCATGGAGTCCTTTGTTTATTGGTACTGGTCACCTATACACAACCATTATTTGAGTGCTGTGAAATAAAATGTGTAAGCCACAAATGTGTGGCATATGCGTACTTCCACACAACACAATAAACTGCAATGTACTTTATGCCCATGCTTGATTAATACTTAGCTAACTTTTAATACCCAACTAGTTAGTTCGCAACTCTCTAGGTGTGAAGTCAGCCCCATTCCTGGCTCCTTTCCCCTGCCACAATGCTTTAATTCATGATCAAAATTGAATTTAAGGCTTAAGTTAGAGAAAACTAAAACAAAATCAAATTTTAAAGTAAAAAAAATTCATGCTTTATACATTTTAAAACACTATCACATTTCAAAATAATATGATTTTTTCTGGCGTTCTTTTAGTGTTTCCAAATTCTCTATTTTATAATACATTTTCTATTCATACGCCGAGTACATACAGGTGTTATATCTAGACGAACGGTACACGTAATCAAATACTAAAATCAAAGGCGACGAGAAATTCGTGTACCGACAACATACTGTAAAGTTATTTACACCGTCATTGTGCTGTATTTCAATTATGCTTCTAAAATTCTAAGTTTTGAATTTACACGAATTTAAAGGAGAATTCGATTGTGGCAACTGCTGAGTTAGAATTAAACGAATTAAACTAACAAACGGTTGCGGGAAAGAAATGAGAGAATTGAAAAGACCATTTCGTTGAACAAGAGACCAACTGCCATATTTGTCAACGAACAATAAACGAGTTGAGCTTCAACGGTGAACGATTCCCGAATGACTTACACTAAAAGAAAATCGTTGTCCAGCATAAACTAATAAGTCAGATATGTGAAAAAATCTTGAATTGATGAAGCATTTCACGAGTCATTACTTATTTATTTGTGGAACATATGACCGATTCTCATGGTTTTGAGAGCAGCTACTCTACCGTTAACCAGTTTGACACTTTCATTTCTCATACACAAATATTCCTACCTTTTACACCAAACCCTGTGTACCCTTCGGTCGATCTTCTCTCGTTAACCCCGAAAAAATACTTCGCAAACTCCATATCGAGTGATGAATTGTAGTAAACGAAAGAACATTTCAGACTGTCAACATGGCGGCGCCGATTTCAAACATATCCGTGACGTAACGAGTAGTAGCCAATTAGGTCACACTGCGGCGGTTTGGTAATCAAACAGATCAGCTGATTGCAAACAAATCACTTTCTTGACTAAAGTGATCAAACGTCAAAATGACGAAAAGGAAAGAAGTACAAAAGCAATTACGAACACAAGCAAAATACAGCAACAATTCAAACACAGTTTTATGGAGTTACTAGTCCAACACAAAAATCCTTTAGAATTTCAAAAACTTCTAAGCTTGACCAGATCTAGTAACCTGTTCGTTTCAAGCTTTTCTGTTTTACATAGTTTACGCCCTGATAAAACAAAAATCAGAGTTCCAAAGAATCCATACAACATCCAACTATCAATTTTATAATCCAGGGTCGCTCTAAAATATTAACGATATTACTTCGTCGAATCACTGATAAATATTCGAAATTTTCTCTACATCAACAAATTGTAGCCTGCGTCGTTTTCGATCGAGAACCCAACCCTAACTATTTATTGCATTAGGGTAACGACCCCACATGCAGCTCTCATGTCCCAGCGGGGGATCATATCTCAAGGTTCCAGAAATTGATTTTAAATATTCTGAGAACAATTCTTGGTACTTCAAATGCGGAACTCACCCTAAGCCACAAATAACGACGAAAATTTGCCCGATCAACCGTTTCATATATCACTACCCAAGCCGTGATTTCGCGATATCGACTGTTGGTCTTCTAATTTTAGTAATTATGGGATTGCTAGCATAACACAACATTATTTCTTTAGAATCTTTCTACTAATTACGAAAACAGGAACAATTTGTTTCAAAACAATTTAGCTGCTTTTAATTTGTTTTTGTCTCTCTGATTAATCCTTCTTTAGGGAAATTTTAGTTTTAACTGTTCCGTTCTTTTCCTTTTAGAACATTTGGTGTTTATAAATTTCATTGTTACTGAACTCCTAACGTGACAAATTATCAATATTAATTGGTTTGATCTTGAGTGATTCTGATTGTTTTGTTAAACGTGATCAACCTTCATAACCTACACGTATTAATCTGCGATCAACTGAATGGTTTCCGCATTCAACGTGAGAGGGAGATACGGCGGGGGGCCGAGAAGAGAAGAAAAGAACTGAAGAAGAAATTTATTCAAGAATGGGGAAAATGGTTGTGAAAATAAGGTTGTACATTCATTTTGTTCTTTAAATGAGCAAATTATTCCACAAGATATTTTATAAAATTGTCCTCATTCGACTTAAACGTCACTGTACACAGTATGCCTTGCAAAAATGATCATGTAATTGTCACTGGTTTTTCATTTTATTCAGCTGAACAACATCAAGAACTTCATATGTATACCTTGTTATTACATGATTAATAACAGATCCTACAGTTAATAACTAGTAGTTCTTAAAAAGAATGAAGTGCTGCCCGATGATCGAGGTGTGCATGGGTAAAGAACGCCTATGAAGTACTAAATTGTTTGAATTAACATGCTGTGAATTCGATCAATGACTGATTGTGTCCGTGAGTTGACAGCGACGTTTTCGTTGCATAATAAAGAAGAAAGAGCCATAAAAGCACATTCAAAAGCTCGTTGAAGCTCTCGGATCCTTAGATGAATGCTTCCTTGTTGAAAATTTATACTTTACTTAACCTTTCTCTCGAGGACCACTCGCGTCGATCTTCATTCGACGAATCGCGTCATTGACAAGGAAAACCAACAAAAAACCTTACGCAGAAGCTGATTGGCCTACAGTGGTCGAACCAACCATTTATGGAACACCAGAAATACCGAAAAGCCATGAATTCATTCTCCTGATTGGCTTCGGGAGGCCGCACCAACCATTTATGGAAAACAGATAGAAAACCGGAAGTAAACATCGAGTTTTTCTGCCGGAATAGAAACTGCTGACCTTATCACTTGTTGCTGCCAGAATAACTTCGCTCGGGGCTCAATCAAGCTGAATAACACCAAAAACTCTTAAGTCGGTCAGAAGATCAAATATAAATTTGATGTACTTTTAAACGAGAACAAAAATGTAAAATAAAATAAAAAACTACAAATATTTTAGCCACACAAAACTCACGACATACACGTTTTCTTTATAATAACCGGTAGATTTAGCTGAGACTCAAATGTTGTTCTTAAATTTTTGGCGATTTGAGCCTCATATTGTTTTTATTTCTATGTGTGTTTAAATCGACGAAAAACTAAGCCTAAGGTATTGCAATAACGCATTGGAAAAAAAGAGTTTGATCAATTCATTTTTGCGGATTTATCGTGGATTCACAGCTGTGAGTCATCATCCGGAAACGATTTCCAGTGTAGTGATGATAAACTGCGAAGCATTTCTTATTCATTCTGTACTGTTCAGTTAAAGATCGAAGTTTAGTGAAGTTTAAAAAAAACCAGCAATCCAGCCCGAGCCTCAGCTTGTTCTTGAATTGTTCTTATTCGGTTTTGGCCGATCTGAGCTTCGTTGTTCTTTTTAAGTTGTTGTTACAAAAAAAAAGCGTGTATACGATAAAGAAATAAGTTAATACGCTGTAGAATCTTGATCCGATTTTCTTAATTGCGCTCGAGGGTCGCTAACCAACAAGAACTGATCAATAAAACAACGCTCTGACGAGGCTGAGTTTGCAATAAACGCCGTGGGCGTTAACTCGGGGTCCCGGCGTTTACTCGAACTCATACTAGAAAAATTTGGAAATGATTTGGAGCCTGACAGAAAAGAAGAGGAAGATAACGAGAACGTTACTTGTAATGGTTTATCCTTAAGTGCCACGGCAAAAGTTTGAGAACACGGCTTATTCCGAATTTTAAACTTCTGCCGCGACACTTATCGGCCGCCGTATATTGTTAAACCGCCGAACACGAACAAACTGCAAGAGATCGATACTTCTGCTTCTAGCTCATCAACAAGAAATGCAAAAGATATCAGTTGCCTTTCTATTTAAGCTGATTACAAGTGTTTTGTTAGGTTTTTCTATCATTCAAGGTTGTGAAAAAAATTGTTGAAGGGAATCTCTCAAAGTTACATTGATCAGTATTTGGTTAAAATGTTGCCTGTATCCTACTGTGTTGATATGATGAGCAAAAACAGTCGCACAAAATCTTGAAAACTAAAAAAGCAATTGAAAAGCAGACTTTTGCCTTTTTTTCAACCGGAAGTGTTGCTCTGCTTCGATGATACACGTGACCTATGACGTAGACGTGAGAACTCAAGTGCACAAGTTTGAAGGCTAAATCCGCCTTTCACAGTGTTGGAGCAACCACCGGCCCTGCACCGAGTGGACCATGATTGAAAATAGTTGAAAGTGTTTCGCAAGCAAGTATTGCAGCGCCGAATTCTCATGTTACGTCACTTCCGGCGATCGGACTTTCAATCGTAGTACTTTTTTGAGATTTACTTTTCAATTAACTAGGGACCCGAAAAATCTTAAGCTATTATAGAATTTTTGATGAACAAATAAAATCTAAGAACTAAGTTTTATGGACTTTGTGATTTTGGAGTTCTGGGTTAACAAAGAAAGTAAAATTACCGGAACCTACGGTCGCCTTCAAACGCCGTGCTACATAAAGTCGTGCTAAACTCGCCTGAACTTAGAAAATCTGACTTCAGCACGCGCTTTAGCACGACGTTTAAAACCAACTCACGCCATAGTCGGGTAGCACGACAAACTGACCCGTGCTACACTTACTTTAACTCGAGCTATGCCATAAATTAAGGTTTGCAGTGGTCAAGTTCGACAGAAGTTCAACGTCTAAAATCAAGTCGAACCATAGCTATAATCGTGCAACTGTCGCACCAGCACACCTATAGCGCGGTGTTTGAAACGGGCCTACCGACGATTGTGTCGAACAACATAAACTCGAGTTAATACCAGGCCTGTATAGGGAGGGGGAGGGGTGCAATGGATGCACTCGCACTCCGCCGCAGGCGGCAATCGCAAAGGTTTACTTTTTTGCTGGCCATGCATTTATTTGAAAAAGCAACAATGTCCTCTATGTTTTCCTGAACTGATTTTGAGGTATAAAAGTGTAAATAACACCCAGGTTTTACCTGCCTGTTTTACATCTCAGTCTCAGACAACCTAATCCCAAAGATTTCCATGGAAAGTATGCCCCTAGGCCGCCCCGAGACTCACGCCTTGGACGATCGTTCTCTTCGACCGCACCCTCCCGTAAAAAATCCTGATTAGGGGCCTGGATACAACTGTATCAACTCACTGAGCGGGGCCTGGATACAACTGTACCAACTCACTGAGCGGGACCTGGATACAACTGTACCAACTCACTGAGCGGGGCCGGATCAGCCCATCTCATTTAATTGGTCCCTGCTAGCTGAATCGTGTACAGTAGCTATCTAAGTATCTTTCAGTGCACAAACTGATGAAGTCTGTGGGTGTGAAGCAATTTTTTACTTTGAAGCCAGAGCCTAACCAATCAAACAAATCTGAACAAACAAAATGACAATCGAACTTCAATCGTTCGATTGATTCGCGACTGAATCAGCATTCGAACACAATCGAACATGAACCTTTCGAAGAGTTCAAATTTCGACTGGCCTAATTAAATGCGTTCGGTAAGGTAGACCACCTTTAATTCATCTCTTATTTCGTATAAGATAATAACTTCTCCCCAAAGATAACCTCATAGGAGCGCTCGTAGTAGCCTTTTGCAACGTAAAATTGTTGAACGAAAATTTCACCGACGATTTGCTTGCTTTGATTTGTGATTTCAGTGCGCGCCCGGTTAGCAATCAGTGCTGACAACCTGACTGCAAAGCAGAACGTAGCATGTGCCCTCTCCGCGTGATTCGCAGGCTTAACAGCCTGGATTCCAGATGGGTACTTCCATCTGGTTGAAAGTTCGATTTCGCTGGATTACGAAAAAGTTCGATTACCGAACGTTCGATTGGGTTCGATTAGATTGCAGTGAGTTTGGCTGTGTTCGATTACTGAACCCATACGAACTAACTCGATTGATTGTAAAGCGATTACTTAGCATTTTTTAGTCGTGGATACGCGAAGCGTAGGAACGATTACAGCTGTGGGGGGCAGAATATGAAAATGTGTCACTCACTCAGAAGTAAACAAATTCGATAATTCAACGTGAGACACACTGGTATCGACTTTTCGAAATAATTCCGGAACCGTTCTATCGCCTTTACGAAATAATGCTATAAGTTTGAAGGTGCATGAACCACGAGTGAAGACAATGAATGTTTTACTCCTGAAGACGTTTGCTTGTCGATCGTCCAAGCTGGCAGTGGATTTGTAAACAGTGATTTCCGTGGTTCAACCTACGCAACAAGTGAATGACTTCCCATTACAGTACTATGACTACTAAATATTTGTGCAAACTTAAGTGCGATTTCCGGTATTTATCTGATCGCATAGATGCATCAAATTGCACTTTACATATTTTCTTATTTTAACCGAATTACACTAAACGCGACAACGTTTGAAATTCACAAACAACAAGCACCACTGAGCTAAGTAAGAATGTATCGAGTGTTTTTGTTTTCAAGATAATTAGAACTGCAAAGCCAAAAAGACATCTAAACAACTATAGATTATAATATCAGTGGTTTTTCATGTGTTTGTACATGTACACGTTGTTCAATGTTATTCAATAAAGTGCAAGAGACGACATCACAAGTATTGTATTTCTACTGAGTAGAATTTAATTTTAGTCGAATTTCCCCAACAGTACACCCTCCGTCCAAAATAGTTCCAAACTGTATCCAAAAATATTTTTATAAAAGGCAATTTAACTGTTTGCAAAATAATTAAAATTTACTGTGTCCACGACTCATTCACAGATCCCTTTGTTTGTAGTTGCAGTTTGTTTTGTGTTGTTATCTTAACTCTTTACACTGCCTCTCAATCAATTTGAACAACAATCGTAAATAACAGCTCTCTGGCCTCAATGCAATCAAACAAAAAGACCCGGGAAAAGAGTACCAGGTGACCTGACAGAAATAGAGTGTCCAAAGGTGGCGCGTTGAGTGTCACGGCAGTTGAACTACGTTAATTTGTATATTTAACTGAACAGTTAACCGGCTTCAGTGAATATAAATCCTTTCCTTGCTTTTGTAAGCATGACATACACATTGTTATTCGCAACGACGACTTTTCTGTTTCTAGGGAACCGATTTGATGTTTCAAGCATGTTCTATTATTCAAATGTAGATGCTGAACTGTAAACAGCCAGTGTGTTACTGCGTGCGTTCAAAATGGCGACCAGTTTCCATGGAAGGATCGGATACTTCTAACTGTTCATTTCAGAATTGTCTCCTCCATATCCAAATTGTTTTTCAAGTATGGCCGGAAAAAATGATCGATTTATTCTTCCAATGCCTCCTTTTAAACAAGGGTTTTCGTACACGCTAGAATATATTAACATTCAAAGCATGTCGTGAACGGTGAAGATAGTTAAACACATTCGTCTCTCAACAAAAATATGTGTCTTCGAGAATAGAATGAGGCAAAGTTCGGCCTTAAACAAGTTTGTCGGACGTTTAAACATACAACTATGGGGCAAATTAGCGAAGGGTGACAGTTGAATCTAATATAACTGAAAATGTGCGCGCTGAGGCATGATAAGTTTCTCTAAACAATTAATTGCTAACCTTTGGTGTCGTGGGTAAACATTTGTGAACACTTCTCAAGAAAAGCCATTGTAGTATGTTGATTATGAACCGAACAGCAGCAAACGAGCAGTTTGCACAAACAAACAACAGCCCCGTTTTGAGTTACTTCGCTCCCGCTTTATACTTGGCTGATTTCGCTGACTTCATTTCGTCGTGTGAAACTTTTTAACTTATTAACGAAATGGTGTCGTTTGACACGTCGCCGACAACACTAATTTGCGTGACAAGAAAGCGCTAGACAAACAGAGTAATTGAAACGATGTACCGTAAATGATGACAAAAGACAAGGGCACAACGATAAACTTTTTATGTATTTTTTTTTCGTATTTTGATGTTGGTAAGTTTCAAAAAGTGTCTTTACAAGGCTGCTGCGCAGATGAAGCGATTCATGTATTACATGTTAGCCGAATCGATTGAAAAAAGAAAAATCTCATGGTTAGGAGTGTTCGGAGTGAGTCGTAGGTCTACCGAAAGTAATTTCCAGCTACATCACCACAATAGTTTCTTTCTAACATAAAACAGCCTTTTGAATAGGAGTTTAAGATTTTATATAAGGAACTATTACAATTTCCACTGTCCCACCACCCAATACTTTTTTTGCTTCCGCCGCCCTTGTTACCAGTCAACCGGTTGGTCCATGAAAGTCCCAAACCAGACTCGTGTAAGAATTAATTGCTTGATCCTGGTTTGCCCGAAAATACCTCCACATAAATTCCATTGACCTATCTTGTTGAATGTAAATGGTTTTGGTGAAGGGCTACGTACTGATACCAAATATTTAACATCTACTCCATTTCAATTGTGGTGGAAAGTGGCAGAATATCTTATATGTAACATATATTA
>JAOBRD020279665.1:2390-22945 GCA_027575215.2 Hydrozoanthus sils | reverse complement strand
ATAATCATATAAAAGTCCTTAAACGAATTGTTTTGTCGGTAAAATATTAATAATAATAAAAATAATAATAATAATAATAATAATGATAATGATAATAATAATAATAATAATAATAATAATAGTAATAATAACAATAATTTTATGTACGTGTCAATCGTTCTAGCTTACATGCAAATGGTAAACTAATTGGGGAAATCTAACTGTTATAAAATTCATAACTTAAAAATAACGAAAAAGTTTTTATAATTTGATAAAATGAACTACTCAATCTATATCCTAGCCCCGTGAATGATTAAAAATTATTGGATCAGAAAAAAAAAATTATACATAGATAAATATCCGAAGATCTCCATTATCCTTTATCTTTCTCCCAAACCCCTGCGGATTATTAAGTAATAAATAGGTACATTACAAAGGGAAAAAAAATCCTAGAACTCCCTACTCCCCCTCCCAAAACCTACTATTATGAAATTTGGTAAAATTGATAAAAATTGATAATTTGATAAAAATTGGTAAACATTGATAAAAATTGGTAAAAATTTATAAACTCCTGTCATTAACCATTTTTAGCTGCTACATAATATACAGTTTTTACAGTTATCCTCCATAATTCGAACAAAATCTAATTTTCTGATATTGTTTTTAAAACTTGATACAGACTCCGAGCATTTCATTTTCTCGTCTAACTTTGACCAAAGAACAGGGCATAGGTATCTCAAACTATGTTTTCCATATGTGACGGTATTGAATCTAGGGATTATGAAATCAGAGTTTCTTAAACTATAGTTATTAGTTTTGCTTTGGCATATTTCTTTGATGTATGCTGGACAGAGTTCATTCTTTACTTTATACATGAGAGTTGCAATGTCCTGTGGCCGTCTGTTCTTCAACGTTGGAAGTCTCGCCATCTTTAGTAACTCTTCATAGGTTGCCGATTTTCTATTTTATGCTGCTTTTAAGGCTCTTTCTCTTTTGGCTATCAACTTCTTCTCTCCTTGCTGTCACCATAAGTCCACGTACGTTTATCGCCATGACGATAAGTGCCATAATCGTTAGTTCGGAAGTCTTTCAGTAGTACAGTATCTGTGTTTACGAGAAAGACTGCATTCTGTTCGACATGCATAGCTTGCTTCATACACGTGTACTCTTGAGAGTGTTCTGTCATTATAACATCAATGACATATTCAATAGACCTTATTCACGATGACGTCACAATAGCGTTTTCCTGCACTAAAACTAGGTTGGTGGTGATACTTAGTTGCTATGTACAGTGTAACGAATATTTCAGTGAATAAACATGGTAGAACAGACATAACGAATTGCTTGACAGTAAAAACAGTAAAAATAGATCCAATAGTCCCGCGATCTCAATTAGCATTTCGGCACCAAACCTCACTTTGATGCACTTGTGACGCTATTATGAATAAGGCCTATCGTTATCTCTGGAATTTCTCCTTTGTTGTAAAATTACACTCGTTTGTCGTCTTTGTAACATGATGGTGGCACTGATTCATCTGACATCATCCACTTTCTGTGTCACATATATATATATGGTTCACAATATTCTCCATCACTATTGATAAAGATCGTCAATGTTACTGCATGCAACAATTAGTGTTTTGCAAATTGAGGCAGTAATTACATTTACATGACGTTTACATGGTAAAGTACTAAACGTTTAATCAGTTTTGGCTAAGCAGCTTTAGAAATAGACTGCAACTCTTAAACTAATCCACAGTGACATCTAACTGCCTACTGCAGTTTGCTGATGGACGTTCTTAACAATTCTTCAACTGACACCCTATTTGGTGTTGTGTTGTTGTTCACATTGAAGAAACGAGTACTAATAAATGATATTATTTAAGTGTCTGAAAACTTTAAATGTTAATATCTCAAAAACAATGAAAATGTTGACAAAATGTTTTCATCGTTATGCCTCATTTAGCAGTCTATTCACTGAGGCAATATGCACTTTAGAACTGAAGTTGTGTGTGTTATGTGATATCATAAAAAAAACCTACAAAACCTTAAGCAACAGTGATAGCAATACAGCAGCTCTGAATTTCTTTTTTGTTTGCTTTGATTAAGGTATATATGAATGAAGACACTTATTCTCCTTTATTGTATAGCTTCTCAGAATACGTAAATTACCTTGGTATCATTATTTAACCTTTAACTCAAAACAGGATTTAAAGTTGTGGTAATTAGATAAACTGTCTCTTTTCTACTGCCTTTTCCTTTCCCTGTAATCTTGTAAAATAGTAAAATAAACTCTTATAAATAATAATTTGCAGTTTAGATTTTCCAAAAGTTTCCCTTATTAACTCTACAAATAGTGGATTTCAACCCATAGAAATAAACTCTTGCCAGAATTTTAAATTTAATTTTGCAAAATCTCCAGAACCTCCCGCATTTTCTGTCGTTTCCCCCATATCCCGATGTTGATTTCCTGCCACCCACCCTTTGATATCCCGCTCTTCGATATGCGGCTTCCCGTATCCTTTATTACTAGGTTCCCCGTAACTTCGATTTCACTTGGCGAAGTTATCAAACCTATTTGCAACTGAATATGATTTTTTTTTTTGGGGGGGGGGGGGGAATACAGCTGTTATTTTGACTTCAGAGAGTGCTCGGTTTTTCTCGCTACGCCATTCGTAGTATATACATAGTGGTAAAATGTATATATATTCATAGATACACAAGTATACAATGTGCCCTCCGATTACCAACATAATGGCTTTATAGCAGCTCGTAAACTTGGGCACATAATGTACGGCTACACATTGCAGGATTTCATTTTGGAGTCACTAGAGTGCTCAAATTGCGAGCAGTGAGCTGTGCATAATGCAAATAGTGAGCGTTTCATCAAGAAACTCTCCACCCAATCCTTAGAGTGCTCAAAAGCATTCGCTCGAGCATAAATATATGTAGCCATGTAACAGGAAAAGGGTTTGCGACACTTGCAAAAATGTGGCTATAGAGTTTTGTGTCAGGGGAAAACTCCAGTAGACTGCTTTTCTATTGACGCGTTAGATATATATAAATTTTACCACTATGCCTAACCATAGGCATAGTTATTATACATATTTATACATTGAATAACATTTTGTCGGGGTAATTTCGTGTATTCCCCTTTTCTTTAATTATTTATTGATTTCCAAAAGTTGCAAAGAGTCGTAACTGGACGTCAATTATCATTAGCCGGAAAAGGCTGGTACCGAATTTGAGGCTTACGTCAGAGTAGTGAGAGTAACCACGAGAGCAAATCTTGCAAGCTACACAAACTGTTGGCAGATCATTGGGAGAGCGCTGTGTTTCACTAAAGTTTATGACATTCTTTCATAAAATGGCATACGACGGTTCTGAGTCCGAAAGCATGGACAGCGAGACATCTTCCCTGCCCATCAAGGGAGAGACATTCGAGCTTGGAGCCGAAAATAGAGAGAACAACGAAGGGCGAAAGAGACGACAGTGATTTCGCAGGTCCGTACCGCGATACAGAAAACGATAGCAAGAGGAAGAAGTGAAAAAAGAGAGCAAAAAGATAGATTCGACGGGATAAACAACATTGAGAATTGGTATGATGGCTTTCTTACAGGTAGTTCTGAATTTGTTTTTGATTCGGGCCGCATTTCAGCATATAGGCGCGCGCTGTTGGCCGAGTTTGTTTGGTAACGATCGAAGCACGAGCTGGTGCTCTAAATCCTCCCAAAATTAAAGTTAGATACAGAGTCTGAGGAAATTATGTTTTCTTTAGCTGCGGAACAAAATTTAGTCAACAGATGTAAAATATATGTCAGAAATGTGTGACTTTGCGTGCTATTGTTATGCAAAAATAATTTCGATAGCGAGTATTAAAATTCATGTTGCGATTTTTACCTTTCCATTCAGTTCTATAATAATTCTTATCGTTATTTTCAAGGTACAGATGTGGGAAATGCAGAACGTTTACGAAAGTCAATGTTGCTTAGCAATTCACAAATGCGTTGAGTCCATGACCACCAAGGAAATCCAGCGAGACTCAGCGATCCTTGTCTCGTTTGCATCACCGAGCACAAATGGTCGCTGAAGGCAACCAATGACGAACAAAGTTATCGACGAGGCGTAAGTTTTCGCTAAATTACACATCCTAGAGGTTAAGAGAAAACCTTTAGTTTATTCTTGGGCGATAGAAATTATTAGTTGCGCGCAATATAAAGGTCAGATAATCCTATTATTATTACGTTTTTTTATCGAGATGAATGCGTACTTTGGTTCTTACTCCTCGTTGAAGGGAGAAATTACTGTATGCCAATGTCTTTCCAACAACATCCAGTAACTAGAGCTTCAGACATTAGGTCTTTGTTCTCCTGAAACAGAGACTGCTACTCTGTTTGTTAGCATTTACTCGTTTTGGATATTTGCTTGTTGAATATAAGAACGCACTGTCTTTCAACTGCTCTTTTTTCTCATCCTGCCCTATTGCTTTTCAGGTTTTTCGATTCAGAGGCATATCGTACCGCAAATTTGTTCAGCTCGTTTATGGGCATATGGGAGTGCAACGATACTCACTACCAGCCTGTGCTTACCACACTATAAGAAGCAAGTTCCCAAATGACAAGAAGGCCCTCACTGGTTATGAGGAGAGGAATAAACAACGAGCAAACATAAGTTTACTTAGGGAAAAGGTCAAAACAATGATACTTCCTAGGAACCCAATTTAGGGGGTGAGGTATTATATGCCGCCACCCGCCACCTTTTTTCAAAAAGGCTGAATTTCAGGAGCAAATATCATGTTCAATAAAATAGATATTGATAAAGTGCTTGTATCAACGCCTTTCTTGTGGAGAGAGAAGTCCATAATACAATAAAATCCAATACCCCTACATCAGGTTTTGAGAAATTGAGCTCTGAAAAAGTGGGTGGGGTAGGGGGTATATGCCGCCACCCACCACCTCCCCCGACAAAATTGGGTTCCTTAAAAATACCATTGTTTTGACTTCTTCCCTTATAATAAACATTAGTTGTATTCTCGCAGAAAAACAAGGAGGCGTTTTCATGTCTGCTTAACACATCTCGAAACAACATTTTGTTCACGTCGCAGTATACACTGAATTGGGTAGATTTAACTTAATTTAAGAAAACTGTTTAAAAATAGGTATTTAGTGATATTTTTATAACAAATGTAAGACGATGGAGCGATCTGGTAACTTTATTAAATATCTTGTGGAAATTTACTTTTGAATCGATTCACTCTCGCGTAAATTATTGCAGATGTTCGATGATCTTTCGCTATACTAGCTATGCCTTTGAAAATGTTCACTCGAAATCATTCTATTCGTGTTATATTTTACTTTGTTTCATCTCTTAATTCTCCTGCAAAAGTAATGTATGGTCAAAACATATAAAGTTTGCTTATTCGAAAAACAACAATTTCGCAAACTTTTACATTAGTGTTATGTTTATCACGTACTTTGTTTTAATAGCTCTTTATATCTAAAATACTGAATATATGTGTTGAATTATAGTCTACCTCTTCACGGCTGTTATTTTCTAGAAGACGGTTATTAATCAGAAAAAGAGATCTAGCTATATTTCGTGTTTAGCATCTTCGTTACGCGGCCACGTGCATGTGCTACTTTTACTTCGTACCCAGAAACTTGTCAAACATTGAAACAAGCAGAAAACGATGAATAAAAAAGATCAGTTACATAGCAGCGAAAGAGAGAAAGAGCAAAGCTCAAATAAGCTCAAATAAAAATGAGCAAAGCTCTCACCGGACGGCGTTCTCTTTCGGAGGCCAGTGATGGCGCTCTGTCTGGCTCGTGAATTGATGGTATTGGAACCACTCCAAATTCATCTTTGATAAGCCTTGGAGTTGTGTTTCCAAGGCCACCATATCTCCATATCTCCTTCTTCTTCGGGCTTGAAATGCCTCGAGCAAACACTCGACATGTTCTTCCCGGACACCGTAAACTTTTGTCGTTTCGTCGTCAGGCCGGCCTTGTGGCTCTTATCGTTCTCGTATGGAACTTCCATCACTTGTGGCTGGAACATTGTTACATCTATAAACTATACAGCGATTAGGCATAGTTGTGGCGGAAAAGGAATTTTTTTTATAAGTTTTGAGCGTTGGTTCTCTCTATAACTCTTTGATATTGCTCGGATTACTCAAAGACAAAAGTGCCTCACTATTCTGACCTCAACAATCCAAGTGACGAAACTCGACCTAGTCTCTTTTATTGCACACGGTATTTTCAAAACAGGAAACCCAATAGCGTTTCTTTAGCGTCTTTGAAGATTTTTCCCTCAAAGACGTTTTACTTTTTTCTCGTTTTTTCTTCGAATAATTGTTGATAAGTGCCTGAAAAATAACTCCAAATCGTCAATAAAACGGTGAGATAGGCGCTTTGATGAAGCTCAGGGAAGACCACTGTTGATGGAACTCATCCGTGTACTAACAACACTGTGAATGTCAAATTTCAAGTTGGCACATTCTTTCCATGCGTATTTAACATGAGAGTTTTATGCGCTTGGAAGTCAAGTGGTTAAAAAAAATGTCGCCATCTCTTTCGCTGCGGTCAGTACGGCATTCGTACCAACGTATCAACATCTAAAGGAACTGTAGTAAAAAGTTTCCACACAAGGGCGAGCGACATGAAGAACATTGCAATTCATTCCATGCGCACAGCGAAGACTAAGTTATCTACGATGCAGGCGCTAATGTTCCACTGTCAGAATTTTTATTTTAGTGCCATAATGCTTAAGTCCCATAAGGTTTCAGCAAAAAATTACTTTTCGTATCTCTGCCCTGATAAACTTTAATAACTTCAACTCTTATACTGTTAATTTCCCGACAAGAGAAGAACAGTTAAATGATATCACTAAATGTTGAGCACTTCTCACCCTGGGTTTCAAACACAACTGGGTTTCAAATGACAATATCTGTTTCTTTGTCAAAAGTTTTAAATTTAACTGAATCTCGTATCAAAAGGGTTTCAGTAAAAAATACTTTTCGTATCTCTTTAATAACTTTAACTCGTATACTTTTAGTTTCCCGACAAGAGGAGAGCAGTTAAGTGATATCGCTAAATGTTGAGCACTTCTCATCCTCGTCTAAACCCAGATTATAGAACAAATGGTTACGAATCAGACCTTTTGTTATTTGATGTCTTTCAATTGAAAATCATATTTCAGCGGCTACGTGTTTGGTTTCAGGCATCAGCACTTTCATTTACGAGAAAAACTTGCTCAACCGGTTTTTCTGCAAGCGTTTTATAAATGAATTAAAGAATAACCAAAAACTCTTTCCCCGAAAGTCTCACTTGGCGATATTGATGAACCTATTTGGAATCAGATACGGCAAGCGTATCAACGTAACAACGTCTACAGGAACAGAAGTAAAAAGTTTTCACACAAGGGCAAGCGACATAAAAAGCATTGCAATTCATTCCATGTGCACAGCGTTGACTAATTAACCTACGATGAATGCGCTAATGTTCCAGTGTCACAGTTTTTATTTTAGTGCCATAATGCTCAAGTCCCATGACAACAGCCCTTGTCAAATCAAGGACCGGGAAAAACAAAAATTTATTAACTGAAAAAAAGTACAACTGCCCGGAAAAACTCGAAGTAAAAAATTTTAAAGCTTCAAGTGTAAAAAACTTTACGCCGGTTGACAAAAAAACTCTGGCGAAGCTTACTGATACGGAAAGTAGTTTGATATAGCAACAGCTAAACAACAACCCGAAAGTGAAAGAGAAATTTAATCACATGATTAAAGGGAATATTATAAAGAAAGGGGATTTAAAAGCAGAAAATTCTAAGAATTGCTCGTTATTAAATGAACGTTAGCAGACAAATAAGCCACTCGTTTCAGTTCCGTGTTGTGTTATAAAAGGCTTGGACAAGATGAATGCTGCTGTAGTGCTGTCAGAGCAAATGCTTCGTTTTGTGCATCAGAAAAGTTAAAAAAACACTTTTCAAGTCGTTCTTGTCTACTTTGTGTTCGAAGCTTTTTTCTTTGTCAGCGGTTTATTTTTCGGGCATTTTTCACTATTAGCATCCGACATCACCTTCCGGTATAACAGCCGCAAACTAAACTTGATCTGTTACCTTGAGTGTGAAAAAAGCTTCTTCATTCATAACCGCCCCACCTCCGTTGAACTCGTCAAGCACCTCCCCACCCTACCCCCACTCAGACACTTTCAATTTATTTACCCTACCTAAAGTGCGTATAAAGTTTACTCTTTGTTCTACAAGTGTTTTTTTAATTTTTACGTTTCAGTAATAGAATATATTTTGATTAGTACATCAGAAAAATAAAGAAAACACTGTTTCAAATAGTTTTGGTCCCTTTGTGTTCGAACGCTTCTTGGTCAGCGGTTCATTTTTCCGGCAATTATATCTGTCTCGAGCGGACATTACCCTCCGGTATATATACCAGCCGCCAAAAGACTTTTATGTAATAAGTTCGATTTATTACGTTACTAAAAACAAGTTTCTACTTTCTTGAATAACCGCTTCAGCCCCTTGATACTCATGGGTCACCTCGCCACCACACCCCCCCCCTCCCCTCTGGCACTTTCAATTATAACCAAACTTTATCTCGATCAGGTTTTGTTCTATGAGCCTTGGTATTGGAAAATCGAAATTGTCAGTAGATCTAAACTGGGTTTCAAATAACAATATTTGTTTCTTTGCCAAAAGTTTTAAATTTAACTGAATCTTGTCAGTATCAAAAGGGTTTCGGTAAAAGTACTTTTCGTATCTCTTTTTAAAATAACTTTAACTCGTATACTTTTAGTTTCCCGACAAGAGGAGAACAGTTGAGTGATATCGCTAAATAAGGGAATCAAACCGTTGAGCACTTCTCATCCTCGTCTAAACACAGATTGTAGGACAAATGGTTACGAATCAGACCTTTTGTTATTTGATGTCTTTCAACTGAAAATCATATTTCAGTGGCTGCATGTTTGGTTTCAGGCATCAGCTCTTTCATTTACGAGAAGAAACTTGCTCAACCGGTTTTTTTGAAAGCGTTTTATAAATAAGTTGAGGACTAACTAAAAACATCTTTACCCGCAACTCTCACTTGGCGAAGTTGATGAACCTATTTGGAGATGAAGTTTTTGCTCGTTGCAGCTGTAGTTTTGACTTTGGCGAGTTCTGTTTGCCTCGCTGCGCCGTACGTAATATACGGAATCAGATTCGGTAAGCGTATCAACGTAACAACATCTAAAGGAACAGTAGTGAAAAGTTTCCACACAAGGGCGAGCGACATAAAAAGCATTGCAATTCATTCTAAACAAGACCTTTTATTTGTCGCTGACCAGAAATACCTTTTCAGAATTCACCTGCTTGATGACAACGGGGAAACGGAAGATTTCTGGTAATGGAGAACTTTTTCTTCATCCAAATGCTAACCACTTCGAGTCTAAAATCCTAACATTTAGGTTGTACGATATCTCGCCACCAGAAAACTCTCTGTTTGTTGACGAAACTGCAAACAAATTTTACCTTGGGAGTAAATGTTTTCTTTACGAAATGAGCCTCGGTGGAGGAAGTGTCAGAAAAGTAGTGAGAGAGAGATGTGATTACTTTAATAGTGGTCACTATTTCAGACACCCAGTGCTTCATAAAGGCGAGGTTTACTTCCTGCTCTCAAATTCTTACTCTTCCAGCTCTTCCGGTCTGTACCGAGTAGTTCTTAATTCTCGCTCAGAAGTCAACATCACTAGTCGGGATAAAATTCTATCCTATGTGAATATGGACGATATTGCAATTGAAGAAACTTCGGGAAAATTGTTTTACATCAACCGAACAGACCACAAGATTCGCGTCGTGGGACTGTATGAACTTAGTAATTCTGTCGAAACTACCACGATAAAGCCAACGACGAAACCAGAAAATGCAACCTCAATAACAAACTCGACCATGAAGTCCTACAACACTGCTTTCTATACGGGCGAGCCTGTCAAGACTGATGGACGAGGAAAAACCGTTCTTAGCAACTATCTTTATACAGATGACGTAAGGGCTCTGGCGGTTCAAGGGAGATACGTGTTCTGGCACTCTGATAGCTAAAATAAAATCTATGCTGGAAAACTTAATGAGGACATGAACTTTCTACCAATGAGACATATATCCACCATAAAGCGAGACGTTCGCACGGATCAAATATTACTACTTAATTCTGGCGGCTTAAGTCTAAACCCGCTCAGTTTGTGGAGTCTTAAGCTTCTGCTGGTACTTTTGACAAAGTTTTTGTTTTTCAAGTAAGTGCAGTGCCAAAATATATAAGAGTGCAAGATTATGAATAAATGTATTGAAATGTTTTACAAAATCCCTAGTCGTAAATGCAAGGCACATCGAAATCAATTTCATCGCGATTGTATGTGAAGTTTCAGCGCGTTTGGCCGGGCTGGAAACTTCATGTTTATAATCGAAAGCTCATTTTTGTTAGCATTTGTCAAAGAGATGGGTCTAAAATTTCCCCCTCCCCCACGTCTCCATCCTAGCCTGGCTGAGATTTTCCGTTTAATCGGTCGCTTAGAGATTAAATACATTGCGAGGCACTGTGGTTCGTTATCTCAGTTTTTTCTGATAACCCCATAATTAACCCCACTTGTGTTATTTCGATAACTATAGAATAGAACTCGGCGTTTTTGTTGTTTCCGAAAAGTCCAAGCGTTCTAACTTCGTTTGTCATACGACAATCCTCTTTAAAGTTTGAATAAATGTAGTAATTACGTCTAGTCATGTGTTAGTTTGAGCTCCAGAGAGTGGAATAGCGATATCGAATGGAATAGAAGGTTGGAGATCTTACACAGGATGAAGGGTGAAGCTGACTAGAGAAGACCAGCCTCGTAGAGTTTGGGCCAGGGGCCGGAGACCCTCCGGGAAATGGCGGGAAGGTTTTAGCAACATGAGTGTGTCATACGGCAACACCGGTCTTGCTTCATTTTCCTACCCTATCTAGGGTTTCTAACGGGGAGTAGTAAGGGAAAGTCCGCGACGATCTTTTATGAGTTTCAAGATTTCCCTAAAAGTTTTTAACCAAAAAAGCCAATCACATCATTTTCTTGTGCCAGGGAAAACGTGTTTCATCACTAATGCACAGTACGATAATTGACCAAAGAATATAGAAATTGAAGAAGTCTTTCACAGAGTTGAACTGAGAAATTCAAGACCCACTGAAAAACAATAAATTAGTTCCACTACCGAAATTCATTAACATATTTTTGTTGTCACCTTCGATCTTATTCCTTGTTTAATAAGTGGTGACTTAGATATTTTTCATCTCCAGTGTTTATTTTGTCACCAAAATAGCACAAAGAGCAAAACCGACAATCAGGCGCCATTAATATAAAGACTACAGAATCACAGAGTGGCCCTTTGAGATAAAGTTCTAGTTTGAAAATAAAACAAAAAGCTAATTAATTTTTTTATATCCTGTTGTCTTAATCACAACAATAAAGCACTATGCATTGGAGTTAATGATGACAGCTCAGAATGTTTTGAAAAGCGATCAGTTTTTTCGTGGAGATTTTCCTTTACTCTTTGAGATGAGATGTATCGCAGTATAAAACCCGCAATGGTAACATACTTTACCATATAAAATTCTCATAAATAAATCAATTTTCTTCGTAATAGGCGAAGCAACTATGTTTTTTTTGAGGAAATGCTGAAAGTGTAGCTAATGCTTAGATCATTATCTGAAAAAATCCTATTTTCAAAAAAGAGACTCAAAAACTGAAGATTGTTGCTACATAGAAAGTACCCCGGCGGTAATAAAAATCCACCCACCCGAGCAAAATAAAACAATTGTTTAGTTGTTGATGAGCAGAGTGAACGGAGATGAGTTAGGGTTTTATAGTCTTGAAGCAAAAGTGGTTTATTCAATTCATTGAATAAGAAGGCAGTCGTTTAGGGGATTAGCTTCATTTTGCTTTATTTTGATGTCGTTGTTGGCCTTTACCCTGGCCTTGACAGAACCGGCCGAAGCGGCTTAGCGTTGGCCAAAACAGAAAGTCATCCATAATTTACAACAACGTGCGTTTTCTATATTTACTGTTTCGCTTATTGCAGTGAGCATAGTTTACTGTTACTACGTATTTATTTAGATAGTTTTTGCATCAGATTAGTTGAGAAAATATTTTATGTTTCATTTCTGCTGATGTGCTATGCTATTACAGTATTTTTCTGCAAATACTATTAACCTATTTTGGAAATATTTTTGTATATTTACAAGAAAAAATAAATTCCCGCCGCTGTTGGGTTAGAGAGTTGTGTTATAACCTAGCACTCTTCGTTAGGCTTATACAATAAGCTCCTTTGATTTTACAATTTAAATCTTTTATCGATGGCTTCAATAAAGTACAACTACGGATCTAGCTTGACTTGTCACTTCCAGGCATGCAGTTATGATAAGGAGTTGAGTAATTGTTGTCGCACTGTTGTTGTTGTGCCGAGACGCAAAGGTCTTAAATATTGCAGTTTCTCTGAAGCTCACAGACGCTTACGAGACAAAACCTTTTTATCCCTTTCCTGAAATTGATATTAGGTGATATCGGAACGACAATCTTTTTTTAAGTATTTACTGGAAATAAATTCGAGGAGAAAACGTTGATCTTAGATATTTTCTTGTGATTCACAGACACTTACAAGTTAAGGTCTTCTTCAGTTCTTTCCTGAAATGCCTGCTGACAAATAGGTAAATTACAGGAACAACCACATTTTTCAGGTACTGAAAATATATTCCTATTACTGCCAAATCGTGGGAGACAGATTTCAGTGATATCTGCAAAATCCACACAATCGAGCTCGTAATCAGACAAGTGTACGACAAACTCAACAGAAAGAGGAGAATTTTCAGAGTTTTTGCTTCCTCTGCATACAAACTTTTCCGGTTTTGGTCATGTCTCTTTGTCCAAGGAAATACAGAAGTCTTCAGCTTGTGAATGAAATGTTGAGTTTTTAGGTAGAATCCCACTGTGATTATTGTAGCGGGCCCAATTACTAGCAATGTATACACCACGGCTCCGATGTAAGCGTTTTCTAGGTAAAAACAGTTTACCCTAGAAAGTGTGTACTTGGTATGAGGTATGAGAACCACATATATTGTTATGGAAAAGATGAAAGCAACGACCCATGAAAACGCTATCATTTTCAGGGTTCGTGTTTTAGTAAACATTTGCGAGTATTGCGTTGGCTTGGCTACCAAATAAAAGCGATTCATTGCCATTGCTGCCATAGAGCATAAAGAAACAACTGTCAGAAGCGTGACGAAGGCTGCATGTGATGTGCAAAAAAACTTGCTAGCTGTCGCTTCGTAAGATACCAAGGTAGCAGCCGTTATAGGCATGGCGATAAGAGCACAACAAATATCTGCTATGGCCAAATTGACCACAAACGTATTGAAGGAGTTCTGGAGGCGTGTGTTGTAATAAATTGCTTTTACTACAACCCCATTACCAAATAGAGATACCAGGCACAGAAGAACCAAGAACGAAGATTCCACAATGTGTCCGAGCAAGTCGTGTTTGTGTTCGTGTTCGTGATTGTGATCGGATTCGTGAGTGTGATGTTCATCCATTGATTCTTCTTCGATAATCTCCACAAAGACGCTCAATCCTGATGCGCGCCTGCCACAAAAAATGAACAGCTTCGATTTGGAAACTAGGTGAATGATTTCAATGTGAAACGACTTTCGTAGCGCGTCAATTAGAGCAGTTCAAACGAATATAAATGCGCTCCCCGGACATTCAACCTGTGTCACTCACGACTTCAAAGACTTGATTTTAATAAAGATGAGGTGATAAAAGTTAACTATTTTAACCACACAGCTACCACAACAATAATGAAAAGATAACAATTAGCTACTGACGTAGAGAGAAGCTACTAGCCAATAAGGACAAAAGCGTTTGCTTTTTTCATGAGCTGAGCAAACAGGTAAACAAAAATCTTTTTTCAAACAAAGCCCAATGCTGGGTTGTTCGAAGGCTGGTTGACTTTAATCCTCGGTTAAGCCAAATTCAAGAAGTAATTTCTTCTCTAAGGAAAGGCTACGGTTTTATAAAATTCTGTTTAATTTTTTTACGGCAAAAAAACCCCTTGAAAACCCCAAAATTACAGCTCAAATCAACCAAGAAACAAGAGCGTTAGTGAAAATTTTAACCTTGTGTTAGTGTTAATCAGCCTTCGAACAACAGATCTTTACCTACTATAACTTACGGCGCGCTCTTTAGCGGCACACGAAAATGTTTCAATCAGTTCAATTTTGAATCTTTGAAAGCTTGTGTGGACTTCCAAAAGACTGTCTCACTAAGAGCTCGTTAACAAGGCGCCACTATAAAAACTTTTGTTACGTGGAAAGCTATAGAAATTAAAAAGCAACAGCTGTAAACGAAACAAGATAAGTAGTTTTTCATCAAAAAAGAAGGCCAAGTTGAGTCGACAACAATTCCTAAAGTTTTTTGACA
Organism: Hydrozoanthus sils; assembly: GCA_027575215.2. NCBI lineage: Eukaryota > Metazoa > Cnidaria > Anthozoa > Zoantharia > Hydrozoanthidae > Hydrozoanthus > Hydrozoanthus sils. The sequence goes on along the minus strand of JAOBRD020279665.1, from coordinate 8,483 downwards.
AATATTATTTACATATTTATCTATTTCCTTTGATTCACTTAAACATTGTAATGAATATGATTGACGTTTACGCATAATTCGAAACTGTGAGACAAAAAAAAGTGATTGATAACAATCGACTATTTTTTCATCTTTAAAAATATCTCTTTGATACTTTGAAAAATCATAGAGTCACTATATTGTTTTCGCTGAACTTATTAATGCTTTGAATAATGAACTTTCGAAGGTTTTTGTTTGCCTACTGAGAATTTTACTAGTTACAAGTTTATGAATAAGACCAGCTGATCGTTAATTTAGTTTGAAATTATTTTTACCAAAGAGATGCACGGTACGTGGCTCTACTCAATGTTTCTGTTTTGCCTATATAAAGTTTTGCTTCAAGCAACGAAGAAAAATCGCTTCCTAATTGATAAATACTTTCAGCGCTTTAGTGTACCAAATCAGAAGAACCATACTCCACGAAATAATATTAAACGTAGCACAGCTGATCTGCTTTACTTAAAATGATAAAGAAGCAGGCGTGGGCGAATTTTTTTTCCAATCCACCTAAATCTATTGCAGAAAATAAAATCGGGTCTTGGTAGTAATGATCTGGGAGCCTTAATACTTTGTAGTGTTTTTGTGTCCTTTTCCTTTAAATTAATGTTACAAAAACTCTGGGTAATCTTGAAATGATGAAATTTACTGAGGATGTCCTCGTCAAATTTGCAAAGTGTTTTCGATTTCAAAATATACCTTGTTGTCAACATATAAATTGTCGAGTCAAAAAGTAATCAAAAGACCAACACACACTTATTATATTATGCAAAGCCAGGATTAAGTCTCGTCTAAAAACAATGCAAAACAAAAGGTCCCTCCAATTTAATAGTCAGACTAAACACGCAACTCGTTGCAACAACTGACACCGTATCCATTTTGACTATTCTCAGCTAACCAGAACCAGTCAAACAATAATTTTAGTTACAATTAATTTACATGCCTACCCTGTAAATATATTGCCATCGTGTTTAACTTTGTTTTATATGCTTTGGTTATTCAAAGAGACAGAAGTCTTTAAGTTGTCAGTGATAAGACTTGCAGAGCGCGTCTGCTGGACTCCGCTTTTGTCTATGCTGATTTTAAAATCAGGATTGTTAAAATTGTAACGGTCGTGGTTTAATTTTTGAAACAACATTAACGCAACCAACCGAGTTCTGCACTGTTAAGCTAATTTATAAATACAGAGACAAGAGTGAACAGAGTGCCAAGGTTTGGGTAGCATTCATTGTATGACATCACATAAGCGAATACAGCAATCTTTTTTTTATTACTGGTAAAAGTTCCTGAGATTCAAATCATTTATAATCCCAAGGCCGAAGGGGCGATACAAGAGATGCGTAATCTTGTGTCAAAAAAATAGTTTAAAACTCACACGCTGTCATAACTTGAAAACATTCCGCGCCCTGTCAGCTTTACTCAACTTAGTCTTTTAACCTCAATTATAACTTTCGACGTTTGCAACTTCTTTTAACTGATATAACTGTAGACATTTCTCGTGATAAAACATAAACTGCTTCCCCAAGTCCGACTTTTCTGTTTCTTTACACCACTTGTCTCGAGTGATACTTCATTTCAATGTGCGCAGAACATGATGCACGTAGGAAGTGGGCTGGAAAATAATTCGCCCTGCGCTGTGTGTCAAGAAGGCAAGCTGTCAAGAGTTTAATTCATTAAACTCGACTAGCCGAACACTACAAGAACTTATATAAATGGTAGTTTGCAGTTTTGATATATAGTTATAGTTGTTGATTCACAAGTTGAAAGCCTAGAAAAATTCCGAGTAACTAACGGGAATCAAAACCGCAACCGTCTGATTACCGTTTAGATGCTCTAAGCACTGAGCTAACCAAAGTGTTGTGGGTTTGATTCCCGCCAGTGACTCAGATTTGTTTTGAGCTTTCAACTTGTGAATCAATTGTTTCTTCACTACTAGAACATGAAACTTTATCACCCAGCCGTAACAAAACCAACGTTCGGTTAATACAGCATCGAGTAGGACAGCTGATTAGATTTTGCAATAGACCATATCACGGTTCCTGAAAGGTAACCAAGCTTCTACATGAAAACGAGGCGACGGTTATCTCCTTATGATAATCATTTCCACTTCCCTAACTGTGCCAGGACAACCTTCGCCTCGGTTTCATGTAGAAGCTTGGTTACCTTTCAGGAACCGTGAAAAGGACTATTGTAAGAAGTGGAAGTAGCGACGATCTGCAGATCAAAGAGTTATATGGAGGATTAAAAATTATGAAGTCATGGTGCAGTTTGCCAATTTCTTTATTCCCTGCGGCAGTTTTATTGTGTCCTTGGGCAGTTAGCATGTTTTGGCATTCATTATACCCTAGTGACCTTATTTTTGGTAACACTCGCTTTGTTATTAGACAGATGTGTTAGCTGATATTTTGGCATTCCTTATAAACAAGTGTCCACATTTTATACTTAGTTCGCTTTATCACTATAGACTGCCGTTGAAAAATTTTAAAATTAACAATATATTGAGTCGAGTGAGGCCTTGCAACTTAAAACGAGGAATAATCCAAGCAGCATAAACAAAGAAACCCTTAATCACATATAGGGACAAAATGGATCTCAACAAATTTTCTTTTGTGTGGGTTTATGGGATTCTTTGTCGATGCTGTAGGGTTGTTACCCGTTTAAGTTATTTACACGTATACCACTGAAGGGCAACACTCGCAAATTATTCACATTTATAAAAAAATAAATTTGTTGAAATCATATTGCACAAATGTTCATCTGAGTTTCGAACTGATATCATCAGTTGCCGTGTAAATTGGTTACTTTTAGTTTCGAAATACCTGCTTTATTAGCTTACAAGAAGTGATCAGGCCAGCCCTTTTGGGAAGGAATAAGCAATTTTTTATACATGCATGGATCAATTGTTCTTCATGTGAGCCTTGCTAGCTTTGACAGCCGCATAATATTCAGAGAACATGGTAGCCCATAACCGTTCAAAATAGTGCCCTTCTTCAGGGTTCCGGTGATTGTTAACAAATGAAATGGCCTTTGTGTAAAACTCGATGGAGTGTTTTCTAATCATGTCTCTTGTTGCTCCAAAACAACCCTTCAGGCAATTGGATACCTCGTTTGGGTGTGGAAAACCGAATAGTTCCTGGAAAAATCTACCCAATGTTAATTTAGCAGGACGCATATCCCCGGAGTTAAGCCATTTCAGCCATTTTCCACGATGAGAAATTCTTCCCCATTTCTGGCCCGTTATCTTGTTTGAAATTTTGCAGCTAACATTTTTGTACGTGCTTTCTACCATGTAGGCTAGAGTTCTAAAGCAATGATTGTTGAACCCTTCACCCTGCATGAAAACTGTTACTGGAGGTAACCTATCATAGTTGTTAATGATATGATGGAGGTAAGTGTGACTTTCCCGGCCCACATTTGGTAACTTTTCCCAAGCATAAAGTGGAAGAGGCGGGGGTCGTAAAGCTGTCCCTTTATGATAAACATGGCTGTGATTGGCTATTGGTTTAAGTCAGTCTAGAGTTTCGTTATAATGAGCAATTACAAATTGGTAATCCGACAATGGTTCCCTAAGAAAGCGACCAGTGTTTCTTATAGAATTCACCAAGTTGGCATTAGGATAAGTTTGTTCTGGAATTCCTCTTAACAACCTATCAACGATTTCAACTCCCTGCATGAAAGAATGGTCTTGATTGGCAACCTCGTACCGCCAACCCCCAAAACGACCCCGAGAATAAATACCATGAGATTCTAGCCAAGGTTGAACTTGTTCAAGAACCATTTCTCTATCAATAGAAGGTATCGGGTAACCATGGTCCAAGCGTCGATGGTATCTAGAAATTATCATGTCTGATTTGATGAAACCGTAACTGATTAATGCTCTAGTAGTTCTTTCAATCAATTTGTCTCTGTTCCAATATTGCGAATCGGATTGGTATTTTGGTTCTGAAACTTCACACATAAGCGACCACTGTGATCCAGGTTTTGGAACGTGGTCCTCGGAGTAACTGGAAAAAACTGTTATTCGGTAGAAAGGAGAGTCAGAATCTGGAAAATACATCCAAGACTTTTCGGAAAGAGTTGGAGGAGGCTTTCCAACAAGACCAAGACCGAACACGTGAGTATGTGAATAAGCCAATCGTGATACTTGTGTTTTATAGAATTTTCGAGATCCATTTTGTCCATCTATCATTTGAACAATTGCGTCAAGTGTTGCAGTCGATATAAGAGAACTATACTTGTATTCTCGGATAAATTTGTTTCTGGTGCCGATTTCTACCATTAAAGATTTGTTATCAATATCTATTCTGGTTACTTTGTGATGGTATCTAAACCATTTCCCTGGAAGAAGATCTGCCACTGCCTGCCAAATACCACCAGTGCCGTGGAACTTTGGAAATCTAAAAACATTGTTCGGCCCCCAATTGGAATCTTCTTTGTATTCTCCTCTGTCAAACGCAGCAATCTTACGTTTAATCTTCTTAATATCCGGTACCGCAACTCGTTCACCAACCCACACCGAGTTCATTTCAGTAGGATCTAATGTCCAAACTTTTTTATTATACTTTCTCATGAATAAATTACAGAGTCCGTTGCCAAAATTTGCAAGTAGCCATTGGTCAAAGTTACGAAACGTTTTTTTCACGGGTTTCGTTGCCACTTCTTCTAAGCCAGACAAACTTTTATTCTGATACAATTTATCCATCCACTCGATATTATTCTGTACTGGGTATGGGATAAAACGTCTTTTGCTATCAGATCCTTTCATGAAAGCATAGGCAGCTCTCTTCTTTGTATTCCATTCTTTTACCGCTTGATCAAGGGTCGCATCAAAGTAATCGTAATGTGAGAAGACCACGTGTCCGCCCATGTCCCAAAGAAAGCCTTGTTTATCTCTTTCAGAGGAAGCAAGTCCACCTGGTTTCCAGTTTTGCTCAAGGATTGCAATTTTAATGTCAGGAAACTGTGTTCTTAGTTCGTAAAACCGCTGTGCAGCGCCGAGTGCGGTTGGACCAGCGCCGATAACGATGACATCGTATACATTGCCCTCGTCTTCAGTCCTAATTCTTTCGGCTTTTTGTGGCTTGCAGCGTACTTCATTTTTGGCAATTTTGCTTCTTCCATCTGGAAAATAAAGAATAATTAGATAAGATTCTTCATCCTTAAGATGGCGAAAGATTTTCTACGAAACATGCTTTTAGGGCAGTGGGGCTCAGGATAAAATGAAATGGACCAACGTTCTCCTGAAAACTTAAAACGGTAAAATATTCTAAGACTCCTTTTCTCTTAGGTAGAAGGTATTGTATGTCCATAAAGTGCAAAAATAAGTTTAAAGCTTAAAGTTTTGACTGAACAACGGGTTTTGTGGCTCGGGATAGCAAATTTCCACCACCATTCATCTTCACTATAGTATCTGTTGCATCTGAAAGATGCTTAATTGTCTTTTCAAATCCAAACGCTTTCAAGACCTTTGTTTCAAGTCGCTATTCAAGTAAGAATTGACACATTAATAGATCTATAATTGAAATCCTTTTATTCTAAAGAAGTAATTTCTGTCGTTAGCGCAAACAATACTTGATTCGTATCACTTTTTCTTAGTATAAATCGATCTTTAAAGTACGTTTTATCTTTGTTGCTGCATTTTTACTGCAACACTTTCCGTGAAAAAGCAATCTGTCGTTATTCAAAAAGACTTTGCTACCGTCAGCTAAGAAAAGCAGCTAAGCAACGAAACTTAAAACAGGCAACCAAGAACAATCAAGAAAAAGAAACTTGAATTAAAACACAGCGTTTTTTGTTTGACCATGATTGATTTCTTGGCAAGACACCTGTGTGGTTTATTTTTAAGTAGATTTAAATTTATAGATAAAAATTCAGAAGGCAGGCTTACTTCTAGAGACGAGCTGAAGTAAGTTTTTCCTTAAGTGCAATTCATTCACATTAATTCCTTGATGATCGTTTATTGTGGAAACGCATGCATAAGATCGTGATTGCTTTTTAAAACAAAAAAAACTGTGTCTAGTTCTAAAGACGATTGTATATGTATATGCATGAAATAAT
>JAOBRD020279555.1:0-22949 GCA_027575215.2 Hydrozoanthus sils | reverse complement strand
GTCTGAGCAGTCTGAGAGATGCTCAGACGAAGGGCTAACGCTCGAAACGTCAGCTTTTCCCATCATCTCACGGCGACGATATTTATTTATCATATAATACTTCAAGTTTACACTACTCGCCGACGCATTCAATAGTTTTTTTAAAAATATATACCATGAGTATTATACGCAAAGCCTTGTTTTTACCCTTTTGGTTTATAAATAATTGATTTCCTTGTCAGGGAGATACGCAGGAATAAGTGACACGGAAGTAAAACTTTCCTTTTTCTTGTTTCGTATTCGGAGTTCTCAATGTTTGGTTAACGTTTAAGTCCGACGAATTTTATGGCACACTTCAAAACACACACTACTGGCCAGAACCTAGTATCGCTATTTACTGCCCAACTAGACTGCGATGAGTTCTTTTCTTTCAGATCAGGTTAATGAGAAGTCAAAAGATGACCGTTTTATGATTCTGAGCCCCTCTTAAACTAGGTGCGACAATTCCCAATAAATCCAAAGGCCTCTCCTTGTTTCAGACTATTCCATAGAAACACATTTGCAGTAAAAATAACAACCCAAAATGGTATACATGTAAACTGTTTAAGTCAGATGAGAAATGTTTTGAAAAAGCTTTTAAAATCAGACTCAGAGTTTTTGTTTTGAAACACGTCCCTTAGGAACTTGTAAATTTGAGACTTTCCTTTCTCCAAGATTTACACCAGTAACTGATGTAACTTATTTATTTTTAGCTGTAATATTTTGTTTGTACATCGAGCACTGTAGGTAGGTTATTGAAGACATTGAAAGTCAAGATGCCATGAAAAATCACATTTTTTAATGTTAAATTTTGCTACCATTTTTCCACATCAACATTATTATGTGGTATGTTATCATTGGTAAAAATACTTTAACTAAATGGTACCTTTTATAAAAGTTAAAAGCTAGTCCAACATATAGCTTTGAGAGAGGCCTTAAAACCCCATGACCAAACTTTCAGCTGACCCCATAGCTCAGTTGGTTAGAGCAATGCAGATCTGTTCCATAGGTCATGGGTTCGAATCCCACCGAGGTCAGAGATTTTTTCTCTTTCCTTTGTGTGGGTTTATGGGGTTCTTTGTTGATGCTATAGATCAGTGAAATATGATTATACCCCAAACCAGTGGTAATTAAGGCCTCACTTGAATCTGTATGTTGTATTCACACACATGCCACTGAAGGACAGTACTTTATGGTTAAAAGCTAGTTATTACTTAAGGTTATCAATAACTGCTTTTGTGATGCTTAATGGTTATGTATATTCAATCTTGTCACAAGGAAATAAGCAATTAGGAAATACTATAATTATGATCTCAAGCTTTAGCCCTTTCAGCTCAGAATGTGACACATACATATCTTGCAGTAGAAAAAAATTTAAATACTCTCTCAATAAGGGTTAACTTTTTCATATGACTGGTTTGAGAGATCTTAAGTAGTTTGCTTTATTTGATAAATTCTGACTTTCTTATTAATGTAATTTAATAATTTCAAGAAGACGACAAATAAAGATAATCTGGCTAGGGCTAAAAGACTTGTCATTGTTCAAGTTTTTTGGGCTAGTTCTTCTTTTGATAGATAACTAAATTTGCCAAAAGGTATTGAAAGCAACAAAGCCAGTTTATTTATCAGAAACTCTCTTATAAACAAGTCCCCTGTCTAGAGCTTCAAGGTTTAGATAAGCTGCCCCCTCCCCTATCCCAATATAAAGGCAAAAGAGCTAAAACATAAGGTGTACTAAAATAAATTTTTTCAATGGTTGTATCTGTTTCAGTTTTAGAATGGTGCTGGTTATATTGCCAGAGGAACGCAGACTCACTAGTTGATATTGAAGTGCCTATAAAGTGAAAACTTTTATAACCTTAGTGGATAGACCTTGCCAAAATATCAGGAATAGCTGTGAAAAAATTTTTATCAAAATCTTTTATGGTTCTCGAGATATTAACATTTTAAAGTCGTCAACTTGTTGGCAGGCAGATTTTCAATTTTTTGAAATCTGCTGCAAATCCATAACCTTTGGGTGAATTTTATCCAAACTTGGACTGAAGATGTATCTTGAGGTTTTCTTCAGGATAGTAATAATATTTCATTGTCATGGCAACAAACTTGATACCAGGCCCCATTTGTACAAAAACAAATTTTCTGTTACTCCAAGAACTTTCACCAAGGAAATTAAACCAAATCTTTGTATATTCTTTTACACGGTAAGAAGAATAGAAATTATGGTGTAATATGTTGCACAACTTCTGGTTTAGCGAAAAAACCTCATTAATTTGGAATTTCTCATCCGAAGCCTGGAACCCAGTTTGTTGCTATAACAATGAAAATTGTTATAATATATTAATCTTGATGCATCATCAGTCCAAGTTTGGATAAAATTCACCCAAAGGTTATGGATTTGCAGCAGATTTCAAAAAATTGAAAATCTGCCTGCCAACAAGTTAATGTCATCAGTTGAAAACTTTTTCTAAATTTTTCACTTCATAGGCACTTTAGGGCTTACTTCAAACACTGTATTTCAACCGTATCGAACTGAATTGAATATCCAGTGCTAATTGAACCGGTGATTCAAACACTGAATTTATTTGCATCAAATTGAATTAATTTGAAGTGAGTTCAATTCCTCTGTCAAACTTAACTCGGTGCACTGCTTCAAACTATATTTTTACTGGATTTAATTCAATACAATTGAAATACAGTGTTTGAAGTAGGCCTAAATCTGTTCAATATACTGACTTCATGGTGTGTTTCTGTCTTTGTCTTTGTCTTTAATTGAGCCATCTGCCTCTCTAATAAGCCCCCTGCCTGGAAGGTCAAAAAATCAATAAGCTCCCTGGTGTTTATTAGAGCATTAATATTTATGGTTCTCAAATACCTTCCAAGTTTTTCACTCATTTTAGTTTTAGGGATTGAGCAAGTTTCCATCTTTAAGGTCTATATAGTATTAACTGAGAATCAGAGTGATATAGTCCATGGATTAAAAATTAATAATAATGAAACTGAATACCCAGTAATGGATAATTTGTAAATTATTGTAAATTTGTAAATTTTCTTTAAGGATGCAGCCTAAGGATTGACTCTCAAAACTACATTTTTTGAATCCCAAACTGATGTTCTTTAAACATAATGTAAAAAGTTGGTTTTGGAGTGGAACTTCCCTTTAATATTTTGTTGTATGGATCATTGCACGAAAAATTGTGTTTTTTTTATAGGGCTCATCGCAAACACAAAGTTTGTCCTGCCCGACTTTTGCCTTTTACCTTTCTATAGAAAAATAAAAAAGTAGATCTGTGGCATTTTGACAATTTAACCAGTAACATTTAAAAAAAAACATAACTTGCGTTGAAAAAATTTTAACATCAAGTTTTTAATTTCTCATTAGAAAAAAAACTATATAAATTATTAAGTTGCATGACTCATAAAACAGGCTTGGAGAGACTAAATAGTCACTTATTTCCAACTTCCTCATAAATTATATGTAAACAGCAACATATAATATATATATAAATCAACATTACTGTGCATGTGTGATAATGTTTTAGAAACAACCAGTAAAAGGAAACTAAAGCCTCAAAGGTCAGAAGGAACTAAACCTGTACTAATCCCTAAGAATAGTTAGAGCCTGAATCTTAACCTTGGACAGCTGTTCATGTGCAGCACTGCTGATTTCTCAGTCTTCAGCAAGATTCCACAAACATTACACTTACTGTAAATGCTGTAATAAGCCCCCAGAGGCTTTTTTATTTTTTGACTTTCCAAACAGGGCTTATTAAAGAGAGGGGGGGGGGAGGGCTTATTTAAAAATTGGCATTAGCCAAAGAGTCAGTAACATACAATGAAGTCCTGTTACCAAACATGCAACTTTGTGTTCCTATGGTATTTTAATCAGCACTTTTTGAAAACTTAAAAAAATAACCATTAACAAAATGTTTTTTCGATACAGGATGCCTTGTTTCTTGGCTTCATTGTCTTAACATTGGGAGGGGGTGAGCTTATTTGATAGTGGTGGCTTATATAAACTTTGAAGCTCTAGATGAGAGGCTTATTAGAGAGAAGGGCAGGGCTTATTAGAGAGGGGAGCTTAAGAGAGCGTTTACATTATATTCTTGTTTACAAACATATCTGTTATTAACATTAATCTCTGGATAATGCTGTGATGTTCAAAAAAGATTTTCACATGCAGATACTTTCTAATTTTTTTATGTTAGATAATTAGTTTCTTGTGACAAGAATGGAAAAAGGGGTCAATAATCAAATTTCAGAGATAATGCCTATTGAAAGAAACCCCAATCTTGAAACTGCTAATTTTTGTAACTGTCACACAGTAATCAATACAGGCTAACTGCCTCTGTCTATTCATTAATGAATATGTTTATATGAAAATAATGTCCATTACAGGTGTATTTCCCTTACAGTACTAACTTAAAAAATTCCTTTGAAAATTTCATGCAACCTGGTAATAAGATTATGTATGACACTTTTCTGCAATTTTCCAAGTGTGTGGGCAGAAAAATGAAAAAAAATCTGTTTTTCCCACATAAAATATAAATTGGATTTAACCAATTGTTTATAGATTGTATAGGAATAGTATAGTTCAAGAATGACTAATCATTAAACAAAGAATTTAACATGTGTTTGCTTAAAAAGGTAAAAGGATATCTAGAATTATTAAGGCTGTATAAAGATAAAATTGTGTAGAAAACCCAATGTTTTCGACTTAAAAGTCATCATCAGGGTTTTTTTGCTGCATGAAACTTTAGAGTCTTAAGTTAGTCCCACTGGGAACAGGAAAATTGGATGGGCTTGAAGCTTTTTGTTTAGAGATGGATTCTTTGCAGTTGCTGCTATCATTAAATATAACACCTCAATAATCTTTCTTTTCCCCTATTGTCATGCAGGTGTTATTACATTGAGACTAAACACCTGCATAACAGTGGGGGAAAAGAAAGATTATTGAAGCCTTAATGATATCAGCAAAGAAACCACCTCTAAACAAAAAGCTTACCAGCTACTTTTTAAGAAAAATAGTTTGGGATAATTATCAGTCAGTTTTCCCTTTACACAAGCTGGCTGCTGAAGTTTGGTTTCTGCAAATTATAGAAGTTACAGACAACCTTGTATAAGATAATAATTAATTATGTTGTCAGTTGTACAGTATGATTATAAATAGAGAAAATTACATGGATACAAATTTTATCTTTGAGTGCCGAAAGTATCTCACACAAGTGAGCAAAGCCATGAAGTGTTCTGTATATTTTATAGGTACTGATGAAATTCCTTCATAAAACATAACTTTTTTAAAAGACCCGGCTGCATTTGAGTGGGAAGCTCTCTTGTAATTGGCTAATGATGTTTTGTAACCATGATGACACCGATATCTTCACACATGAAAGATAAAAATAGTATCTTCACTGTGCACAGTGAAGATATGATTAATTTAGTAAAAAAAAATCCTGGTATTTCATCAGTATCAATATAATAAAATGCTTTATACAGAATGTTTACAATTATTTTATATTAACCAAAGAATTTTTTTTGTGGTATGATATCTTATCCTATTTTTATTACCCAAATGGAAACACTAACATGAACAAAACAAGCTTCTGTGAGACCCTAGATGCTTTCATTTGTTTATCTCCGGTAATGGTTATTCAGGCTGTACAATGATTGTCTTTAGCTTTTGGAAAGTACACCTGGCCTATGTCAGCTTTTATCATTGGTTATACCACCAGTTCAAAAATAGAAAAAAACTTCTTCTGTGACCTGTTAATGATTTTTCAGGTCATATGAAGTTCTCTTTTAGGTTGATTGCTAATGCAGCTGGCTTTTGTCAGTGACAACCTCAAGCTACCTGATATGTTAAGTGTAACAGAGACAACAGGAAAAAATATCTCTTTGACCCAATCTTTTAGTCAGGCTGATTTTTCAGGACAGATAACTCTTTTATAAGCAGGCCTTGCTGGATTCTTATCAGCTGTCACCACAGGTCACCTGAGGTGAATTGTATGACTGTGCCAACCAATACACAGGAAACGTCTGTGTTGAATTAAATCTTGTTAAAAAGGAGATAAATGATTGATTTGATAATCTTGTTAATTTTTTTAACGCATGTAATGGTCTTTCAGTATATACTTTCATTGATTTTGAAAGTGATAGCCTAGATTAGGTGCGTGAAGTATGCAGAATTTTTGCTGGTTGGTAAAGGAAAAATAATTATCCTTCTCAAGTAGTAAGGCTTTTTATTATTAGACTTAGACAAAACAATGCTCAATTTCACTTATCAATATTTTGGTTTTTAAGAAATCAATTAGCACACATGAAACACATCAATTTTTTGTTGTTTTTCTTTTGACTTTAGTAATTAATGTACTGTGTTCTTGAAAATGTAGGTTGTTACAAAAACTACAGTTATTTAGTTTGCTGGTGTATTCCTTGAAAATAGGTTTTCCTTTTCCTTCAGCTTGAGAAATATTGCTCTTCTTTTATTTGTTTGCATGTGGTAGCAAATGATGGTATTTGTTTTAAAGTGTGGTGTGATGTGATGTGGTTGGAGCCTATCTCCTACAATCTCATTTCCTGCTGTCAGTAACCTGAAATACTTTGGGGAGATACTACAATCACATTCTCTTTTGAGAAATTCATGTGTTAAGTTCTAGAACTTTCACCTCAGTGATTTTAGATTACAAATCTGATTGTTCACAGCTCTAGTCGCTTTAGATGACAGTTCACAAAAGAAAATGTTGAACTCTTGTTTAAACTCAGCTGCATATCCTAAAGGGAAAGTTTCATCCCCGCTCTGTAACCTACTTCATTCACAAATGGGTGCATCGCAAACCCAACAAGGATGCTTTTCTAACAATCACAAATGGCTAAAGCAGCTCTCAATGTTTGTCTCTGACATTTCCAAACTGTTGTTGGTTCTTGATGTTGCAGACCTTACAGCTCAAGAGCAGGAGCTTCTAAGGAACATTCAAAAGAAGAAAAATGAGCTTTTAGAGGAAATCAAGGTATGAGTACCATAAAAATAAGATTGTGTATGTTAGATTCAATGTTGTGTAGCAGGTTTACTGCTGTCGCATATGTATGACATAATGAATCTGAAGCTCTTATTAGCAATTTAGCAACAATTGCTGCAAGCGTAAGATTAGTTTTTCACACATGCTGTAAGAGTGTTCTGCTCCTGATTTTGGTCTTTATACTTTCCTTTAAACAGCGTCTCAAAGATGAAATTACTGAAGTCACTAATGAGATGGAAAGTCTGGATCAGTTTGATGATGGGTGGGAATTTAGATTGTTTTGTTGACAGAGTGTAAAGCTATAACAGACTTTTAAGGCTGAGTACAATAATGCCTAGGAAATAACTTCCTTGATAAGCTCTTTAAACAAATATTTTCTTAGTTTTGATAGAGGTTTTTCTTGGTGTTTTATTAGTAGATTATCTCAGAGCACAAAAAACATATTTGTGGTTAGCAATTGAAATCAAGGATTCCTCACCTTTGACTTGCAAACTAGTATTGCTGTTATTCATCACCTTGGCAAACCTTGGCATTGTGCCGAGACTTAGTTTCCTTGAAGAAATAACTTCTATATATCACTACTGATTCATAAGACCAAGTGAAAGAAAATGTTTACTTTTTAGCTTCGCAATATGACCATAGAAAAAGCATGCAAACATTTTTTTGGAAGGGGGGATTATGTGTTTTTTAACCCTTTTCCTGCTAATTTTTTTGAAAACAAAGTCATAAATTCTCAAAAAAATACAAACTTCAGAATTTGTTGAAGCAATGGAAAGTTTCAGAATCTACTTGTAAAGACAAAGAAAATGAAATAATGGTCAATTTGTAAGTTTTCAAGCAGTGATTTTAAAGTTACTAGATTGTTTTAGTCTATGTAAAGCCAGCAGCAGGATAGGGCTAATATAAATAACCAAAGAAAATATATATTCAAAGTGATTGTTGTAAGTGCTTTTAACTAACAGATAACAAAATAAAATTTATCTCACCATTCACATGTAAGCTGGCTTTGCTTTATCTGGAAAACGAACTGACAACAGTTAGACTTAATAGATAAACAAGACACCCCGTTTAATCTGAAGTCATCTTTTGCATGGAATGAAATAAGGAATGGAGTTTAAGATTTGAAAATGCTAGCATTATAATTTTTGTTTGATTTTGCTCTCAATTATTTCCTATGAGCTTATTAATTTTCTCTGTTTTAGAAGAAGAAATGCTACATTATAATTAATTACTAGTTTTTTGCCAGGTCTTATTGCAAGTTTATTTTTTACCATTTATACTTCTCTTGAGCATTGTTAAGAAACTATAGCAAAGTGAATGGAAGGTGGAAAAAAGAAAGATGTATCAACACTGTTTCGAAATTTATTTTAATTTACTTTTATCTTCTTTAATGCAGAAAAAATGGTACTAGCTCAAAACAACTTGCAATAGGGAAAAAGAAATTCAACATTGACCCAGGGAAGGTACTGTTGTTATAACATGAAAAGTTTTAGTTATTTTACTTAATATTTTATCCCTTATTTTTGAGTGACTGATTCAAATACAAAAATTAGTTCAAACACCCCTCCTTCCTCCCTTCCTTTTTTATCCAGGGTTCAAAACAATTAGTAGCTACTGAGCCAGTTTTGTTTTACTCTACTAGCTACTTTATTAGGCATGCTCAGATTTCTTTTTGGTCTAAAAACTTATTTAAAAATAGATCACAAAGCTTAAACAAGGATCTGCGCAATAAAAGAGATAGCTCATCCCATATCTGACACCTTTCAAAATTCAAATTTTGGACCAAGCAGCTTCTCAACATCTCTCTGAGCAATAGAAACAAAGAAATTTCTAACCGCTAAAATTTAAACAATCTTAATTGTTTCTTCTATACAGTAGTGGTAAAAAGAAATGCAAGTGAAGTTCCCTTTGTTTCATTCCTTCTTTAACAAGAAGTTCCATTGAACTTCCCAGGAAATTTTGTGTCTTTTTCAGCGAAGTTGTCACAACTCTTATAAGTTTCACTCATTAGAGTGAAACACACCAAAACTTTGCATATTTAATGCTAGCATTAAATTTAATGCAAAAATTTACCAGAAAAAGAAATAATGAAATTTTTACTGTTCATTCTCAAAACTGCTAGCACTAAAATTAATATGCGTATCTTTTTCAGTGAATTTGTCACAACTCCTATAAGTTTCACTCATTAGAGTGAAACACATCAAAACTTTGCATATTTAATGCTAGCATTTCTTTTTACTATGTTAAGTATAATATGTTTCTTTATAATTTCCCTCTGTTTGAAACAAAAAATCAACAAAAACTTATGATTTGGAAGTAATTTGTTATTCTATTCATATTATTGCTAAATGAAATAATTTTACACACGAGTAATCTGTTTAAATTTTAAGTTAAGTCTCTTCAAATTTGAGTGACAACTGAAGGTTATAAGCACCTGGCTCAGGCCCTTTTATAATGCAGGTCCCTGTTTAAGAAGGTTCAGAACCTTTCACCCTCTATATTATATAAGCAAACCCTTTTTTCTTGTAAAAAGTCTACAAACATTGTATTTTTAAGTACTCACAAAAGCACCACATAATTTATCAGTTTCTGTTCTTTTACTCTTGGGTAATCCCATTTTATTTTTGAAATTGAAATCCTGTTATATTAGTACCCCCTTCACAGGGGCTTGAAATTAATTCCAATTAGAACCACTTATAAAAACTAATATTCCTCTATGTAGTTTGCCATTTTTCCTTAATGGTCCTCAAGAACAAGTATATACAATTTATGAGTTTTTTTTATTTTATTTATGGAAAAAATTCACAAAAATACGTGGCCAGCAGGATATTTTTTTACTGTATGTTTTGTTCCTTGTTTCCCTTTTATTGTTTAAAATAAAAGTTGTGAAATGAAAAAAGGGTTTATTAGCAACCTCAGTAAAACAAGTGCACTATTTTCCAAAGGGTATCGACTATCTGGTGGCCAATGGACTGCTTAACAACACAGCTGAAGATGTTGCAGCCTTCCTGTTTGAAGGAGATAGTTTAAGCAAGACACAGATTGGAAACTACCTTGGCGAAAAGTTAGTAGAACTTAACAACCTTTTACAAGGGTGTTATAAATTGTTTGTTAAACATTGAACCCTGGGGGAAGGGGGTATTCCTTTGTAATTTTATTGACTATATGGAGATGTGCTGCTGGACTGGGTATGATTTTTGAGCTTCCCCTCCCAAGCAGGATATATAAATCAAGGCATTTCTGACCTAAACAGGGTATACATATCCTTTAATCTTTGGGTCAAAGATTTTACATATTGTTGACCTAAACGGGATAGCTATTTCTGAACCTCGGTTCATGTTCTCGAGTGATGAGTGGTGACAAGTGCCTTAACTTTTCAGGCACTTATTTATTAGCATTGTCTATCCAATAATCTAAAGTAAACTGTTTATGAAAGTTCTCAAGTGATCGACAATGGTTAGAATTCCTAAACAGGGTTATTTAAAAAAAAATGGGTTGTCCTAAACAGGGTCTACATTTTGAGGTCGATTGTCCTAAACAGGGTCAGGATTTCAAAACCCCAGCAGCACCCCTATACCCAAACTAGTCTCAAGTAGCCCCCCCCCCCCCTCCTCCCAAGCACTCCACCAATGTGCTAAACTCTGGGCCTTTCCACCCATGTCATTCCAAGTTTCTTCATTTCTGTCTCTGTATCTCTCCTCTAGTTGTTTGTTAGCTGCCCCTTTTTCCTTTTGCCCTTACTGTGGGTTCCACAGTCAAATAATGAATGATAAACAAAAATAGTTTTTTTTTCAATACTACAAAGCGTTGATTCTTAGATAAATGCTTGAACTAGTCTAATGATGATAATAATGATAAAAGTAAGGGTAATAATATTAAGGTCATATGATATGATGATAATAATTATAAAAACAATTGACTTCCATTTTTTCAAAAGTTATGGTTTCGTGGCTCTTCATCCAAAAATTACAATCAAAATATTATGTGGAATAAAAGTATTTACATAAAAACCTTCTCAGCAGCAAATTTAAAGATACAGTTTATTTACAGATGTAGTTTATCTATGATATTTTTAATGTTCTTTGGTAGTAGTTTTAAAAAGATTGGAATAACTACTGCCTGGTTAGCCCGGTTGATAAGGTGTTAGTCTGTCGTGCAAAAAGCCCAGGTTCAATTCCTATTGCCAGACCTTCACTCAGGGTCTTAAATATGTATAAGGTGCTGCCTTTGCTCTAACATCTGCAAATGATTAGACCTCAAGCGTCTTCTCGGGTAAGGACATTAAACCATACTCCTCCGGAATCCTATACTTTAGTTTTAAAACCTGTTGGATTTTCTGACTATGAAAAAGTTGTGAAGACTGTTAACTATATGCTGAAATTTTTATTTTTAGAAAAACTAACCAGTTGGCATTAGATGGCCTTACCTTTAAATTAAATAAAGTCTTGTCATTAAACTATGTTATGGTTCAATAAAGAAGAGTGTAAATTTCATTATTTCTATTTCTTTCTCTGGCAAATTTTAGGTAGTTGAGGGGCTTAGTTTTTTTAACAGAAATATTGCACTAGATCATAAATTCAGTAGTAGTTTTAAACTAAAATCAAACGTTGTTGAGTTAATCCTTTCTGTTTTCAACCTTTCAGCAAAGACTTCAACTTAGAAGTGTTTCAAACCTTTGTCCAGATGCACAACTTCTCATCAATGTCTCTTGTTGACTCACTTAGGTAAATACAGGTTATTGCATTATTTTTTAGCTGGCCATAATCCATTTAGTATCTTAATATTTATATCGTTTGGCCTGCAAGCATTCTGTAATTTTATGATACAAACCAGATTCTACCTTAAGTGGTCTGTAATCTTACACAACGGACTGTGGCTTTCTTCACCAATGACTTAAAACTTCTTTGTTAAACATTTTATTGTTGGTTTCGTGACAAATTTGACATTTGTTTACACTCATGGCAAATTGCTTTAAGATTTTTATATTTCTGGGAAATTAAATTAAAGTTAATAATTACATTTTAGGGTAAGCTTTGATTGTGAAACTCTTTTCTTTTACTTTAGTTAATACCATAACAGTGACACCATCATGACATTAAAATATTAATTTATGTTCACTCATTAAGTTGTTTTTGTTTGTTCATGTCTCTGTTAATTTGAGTACTGTTGTGTTTGTTCTTGTTGTATCTATTGCCTAGACTTTACTGATTAGTGAGTTTTCTTGATAGGGCATTCTTGTGGAGTTTTCGGCTCCCAGGAGAAGCTCAAAAGATCGATAGGATGATGGAGGGGTTTGCCAAGAGGTACTGTGAACAGAACGAGGGGTATTTTGACTCATCAGGTAAGTACAACCTCAGTCAAGGTACAATAAATAAAATTGACCTATCGATGCTGTATGTCTTACCACAATGCATTGCAAACCTTACACTGCTAAAAAAACTCCAGCAAGGAAGGTAATAGTTAGTAAAACTTTTCCCTGAACAAACAACACTGTGTGTGTCAAATTTGAGCCTTACAGTTACCATTATACACTTTTGTGGGCAATTTTAGGCATTTATGCACTAGGAATTGTGAGTAAAGATACAGGTTGTTATCTTTTGCATAATTGCAGATTGTATTTCTCTTGTAATTTAAAATGAGCTATTGGATTGATAGGAGAGAGATTCAAATGTGTTGCTATGTGAATGAGGACCTTGGTACTAGTATGGTATTAAATGAGTATTATGTAAGAGCTGTCAAAGGGTAAGAGCTTCAGTATGGTCTACTAAGCTCAACATATACATTACAGAATATGCTTAAACTTAAAACCTTTTTGTATTTGTTCAGCATTTACATTTGACATAATGATTTGTGTGCATTGGCCTAACATCATCAAGCTGATTTTTTTGAGGTAACAAAAACGAATATTTAATAGTTCATTTTTTGGTAACAATTGGGGTTTCAAAAAGGCAGAAACTTTATGTATTTCACTTGTGTAACATTCAAAAATATACTTGGTTGCAGTGGCATATTGATTTTACCAGATAGAGTGTTTTAAATTCTTGCATATAACAAAGGCAGTTCTACAGGGTACATACACATTGTTAGACTTTAAATCTTTAACAAAGTCATGAAATATGTGCAGTGAGTATTTCTTCATTCTGTTTCGTTGTTTTATTTTACAGACACTTGCTATGTGCTTAGTTTCTCTATCATCCTCCTAAACACCAGTCTTCACAACCCGAATGTTAAAGACAAGGTAAAGTATTAGTACAATCTTCAGTATAAACTAGTTGTATTAGGCTGAAATATGATTCAACACCACTCTGCGTAACCAAAATGTTAAAGACAAGGTCGAGTATTTTATTAGGCAGAAATGTAGTTTGAAAAACTAATTTTCATTGTGAAAAATTAAATATAAAATGTTATGCTGCTGTAAGGGTGGATGATTCTTCTTTTGAGTTGATTAGGAGATTTTTTTATTAAATGTTATCCTTTGGAACAGGGTTTGTACAGAGTCTGAAAAAGTCAAGATTAAAATCAAAACTTAGAAAGTACTGGAAATTTAAGTTGAGATCTAAAAAAGTCTGAAATTTTGGTGCTTGTTAATTATTCATACTGTCTTTTTCTTTTGAAGATTTGAAATCATTGTTGAAAATCATATTCTCTTTTCCAGTCACTTTGTTTTTTCACAAATAGGGTTATCAAATTTTTCACATATTCTGTAATCTGGGGCTTATTAGGAGCGGGTGAATTGAGAAATGAAGATTGAATATGAGAGGAAATACAGACTATAGATTCTGACCAGTAATTGATATGTAGTTGGTGCCAAGGAAAAGATTGTGCAGATTTTTTTTAAAACTTTATGAAAATACAATGCATAGCTCAATGATGGTTTTCTTCTGTTCTAACAGCCCACAGTTGAGAGATTTATACAAATGAATAGAGGCATAAATTGTGGCAAAGATCTTCCGAAAGACATCTTAGTTGTAAGTATATGTCTACATACTGTGTAGACATCATCAATGCATCAGTGATTGAGTAGAGTAGCTCTTGAGATAAACTAAAAAGTTGTTAATCATTGCTGACAGAGGCATAGATCCTAAAATCTGGCACTCATCTCCAGTTTCCATAGTGTTAAGCGGATGAGAGCCTTTGACTCTCGCTGGACAGGGCACTAATCCATTGCAGGTTAGCCTCCAGCAGTCTGAGTCAACTGGAACAGTTCAGATAAAGTGTCTTGCTGAAGGACACAGCACATTGGTCTGACCCAGGTCCAAACTCGTTACCCTAGGATAACAAGTTAAACGCTCTAACCGCTCAGCCACTATGTTCTGTAGCCAACTGTCGAACTACAGATAAGGATTTGAACTTGTAATTAACTAACTGGTGCAATAAATGAATGTTTTATTAGTCTTTGCAAATTTTCTGTGCTGTTAGTTGTCTCAACTTTGAGAAGTTAAACTGTATTGCTCAGTTTTTGGTTCTTGACGTGGAGTGCAAGCTGTTTTTAGTTTTTTCTGCTGTGTTTTTTTCATTATTTTTATTGACAGGCAATTGAACATGTTACGTTGCACAATGTAACATGTTTATTTGCTGTGACACTTTTTTTACCTCATTTTGGCCAGTGGTGCTCAATAACTTTTGAAAAAGATGGTGTTAAATACTAGATCATTTACCTGACAAGTCCAGTTTCATGCTGGACCAGTAGCAGTAGATTTTTTTTGTTTGCTGGCCTGATGGACAACTCACACCAAGAGTTCTAAAATATCTCCTTTTTTTAAACAATATTAGACACTTTTGAAAGAACCCTGGAAATTGTTGTCAAACATTGAATCTGAATACCTGTTTTAAATATCTAGAGTTTGTATGAAAACATCAAGAATGAAGAGTTTAAGATTCCTGATGATGATGGAAATGACATCACACATACATTCTTTAACCCAGACAGAGAGGGATGGCTGATTAAGGAAGGTTGGCAAAACTTTTTGTGTTGTTTGGCGTACATTCCCTTTCATCCAGTCAGTACTGCTTTTTCCTGTACAATAATGTTACTATTATTAATATTATCTTTAAATGGTGATGATGATAATGATGAAAATGATGATGTTGATGGTGATGATGATTGTGATGATAATGATGACGATGATCATGATGATGTTGATGGTGATGAAGATGATGATGGTGATGATGTTGATGATAACAGTTATGATGGTGGTGATTAATGCTATCATTAATTAGTTATTACCACATTTATCATGGGCTAATACAGTACCTACACTCCATCATTCTCCATTTTCATACAATTAGTATAAATGATTTTTAATGAGCTTTCTAATTATCAATAAGAATTGTTCTGTTTAAGCACAACCAAAGGTGAAAATCAAGATAGATTAAAGTAAGAAAAAGAAACAAGGACAGCATACAAACATCAATAAAAGTAACAGATGGTTATATGATAGTAAGACAGAGCTTGAAATTAACTTTTTATTCAAGTAGCAAAAAATTGGGCTGCCTAAGCATAAGTTTTAACAGCCATTTTTTTTTCAACCTGTAAACCACATCTATATCTGTAGCTGTGTGAGCAAGAATAATTGTATTTGTTTCCAGATTTTTTCCCCAAGAAAGCAGATAAGCTTCATTCATTCACTACATTCTTTATCACTTTATTAGAAACAAGAACTCTTAGTTAATATCCAGTTGCAAAGGTTCCACACAATCTGGTGGTAGCCAGCTGGCTACAAGTTCTACATTCATTTTTTTAGTAGTTGGCAAATTCAAGCCCCATTAAAGAAGTTAATTCATTTGAACCTATAATTAATTGGTTATTGGGCATTATTTTTTTGTGGTCAATGTTACATCATACTTTGTTTAATAAAGCCTTCACCTGGGCCTTTCTGCAGGTGGACTTCATAAAAGCTGGCGAAAGAGATATTTTATTCTCAAAGACAACTGTCTCTACTATTTCAAGAATGCTGGAGTAAGTGGTTTGATTGGGTAAAACTGTTTTAACTTAAATCAGCATAAATTTTTTATGATATGAAAAAGAGGTAGTCATGTAATGAACATTTACATCAGTGAATCATGTTCTTAGTCAAGAATTCTTTGAAATAGCATTTGTTATTGTTACAATATATCTTCCTTGGTGCTCCTAGCAAAAGATAGTGTGCACCATAGGTTAAAATGACAAACATTTTGTATTGTTTTTTTTTTTCGTTTCAAGGTAAAGGACAGAAAGATTTGTTACAGTGTGATATATAGAGAGAAAAAACCTTAGTTTGATAATGATGTCAGAGGAAAGTTGAGTTCAATAGGTATACTAGTGTGTCCCAAACCAACCTCACCCCCTATAAAAGGAAAAACATCCTGTCAACCAGTAAAACAGTAGATATTATCTGTTAACTCCCAATTTCTTTAAAAATGTTCAAGGATCGAGAGCCCAGAGGTATAATACCATTGGAGAATCTTCAAGTTCGGGAAGTTCAAGATCCAAGAAGAAAGGTTTGTTACTGTGTTTCCTTGAAGTAATATCATGAGAGCACTTCCTTAGAAAAAGTACCTACCTTCAAACAAGTGTCTCTCTCCAATATGAGAATTTTCAAATAGGTCAAACCCCTATATTTGTGAAACTTAATCCCCAAGTAAGTGCCAACTCTTAGACAAGTCTTTTCATGAATAAGTTCCCACATTGAATCAATTTTCCACCCTTCAAATGACTGTAGCGTCCTTCAGTAATGAACCACCAATGAATAAGTACCAACTAATTAATAAGTACTCACTCTTGATTAATTAAGTACCTCGTAACATAAAAAATAAGTAAGTGCCCCCATAGACAGCAACTAGTAAGTGCCCATCCCTATTTAAGTGCCTTCCATATATTATGATGACAATTTAGTGACTGTCCGACCCCTTGTTTCAAATTTTTGTTCAAGTTCTTTTGAGACATTTGGTTTTTAAAATTTCGAATTCTTAAGAAAATTCAAACTGGTTTTTGTTTTCCTTTTTTCGTAACATTAACAAAAGTATGCTTTGCAAGACAAAAGTCAAGTAAAAATGTCCGAATAGTACAAGAAACCATCCAAGAAAATTACCATTTCCTTAAAAAAATACCCGTCTTCTTATAATATTCTCAAAGAAATTAGGAATTCTGCTATCATAGTTTTCAATGTCCCAGTGATATGTAAATATACTGATCCAATCTGTTTTTACTTGACGTACATATAACATGTGTTATGTGGAACACCTTGTATTAATGTTTTCTGCTATTTCTGTGTGTTTTTAGTACTGCTTTGAGATCTACACTGAAGAGAACTCATCGGGCCTCATTAAAGCTTGTAAAACTGATTCTGATGGGAAAGTAGTTGAAGGTAACAAAAATCTTTTTTTCATTTTCAGTAAGGACTTGCTTTGCTAAATGTAATTATAATGGCTGTTGCGCTATATAATTAATAGATTTACAAACTGTTTGTCTTTGAATCAAAAGCCTTAATTGGTAATGAGTATTGTTGGTAATTGTTTTAAGTGGTTTAAGTGAGTTTTTTTCAGTTTTCTTCATTGCTTTGTGGTTTCACATACTTGATTATTTTTTTAGGTCATCATGATGTTTATCGAATTTGTGCTCCTTCAGAAGAAATGAGAGATACTTGGATTGGCTGTATCAAGTAAGAATAAGATGATTTCCATTCAGTTTAATCAAATCAAACTTCAAAATGATCTGTCTTTTGAAATTTAGCCATTTTTACAATCATCCCTTCTGTTTGTCTACCCTCCTTTCTATAACAATTTTGACTTCTGTCTTACATAAAAAAGACGTTTATTCGAACTCGGATAATTTATAATCCCCGCTAATTCGAACAAAATCCAGTTTCCCCAGGATTTGTATTTAGATACAAAACCAGTTTACTTAAACTCGGTTAATTCGAACCCCTACTGATTCAAACTGTTTTCCGTTTCCCATCGGAGTTCAAATTGACGGGGTTATTTCTTTATCCCTAACACCGATAACACCGACCCCGATTTCCTTTCTATCCTTTTTTTTAGGCTAGCTTGATTCTCAAAAATAATATAATTACAATAAAATGACGATATACTTTCTAAGTCAATGTTCATTTGCTTTTCAAATGCTTAACACTGACTTCCTGCCATGAATAACTATTGTCTAATTTTTCTTGTCTCTAAGGGCCAGCATGATATTCGATCCATTCTATGACATGCTTCAAGCAAGGAAGAAGAAGGTCACACAAGCAGCATATAATAGCTAAACTCCTTGGTGTAACAAGCTCAGCTAAAAACTCGAACTTTAAGGAGTTCTTTCTCCCAAACGTATGAACAGTGTCCCTCTAGAGGAACCCTTTCGTTAGGAAAAAATATTCGTAGAGCATATGAAGAAAACTGAAACACTGATTTTTTAGTACCGAAAATTGTCATATTTTGTTTTTAAATAATTTATTTAGGTTAAGATAGAGTTAGCCAATTTCTTGTCCATATGAGTGTTTGATATTCGAATTAGCTTAGAATAAACAATAGTATAGTTGTATTATTAGTGTTGCTCGAGTAGAACTGCATTAACTGTTTCAGTCCCAGTCAGTTATCAATTGTCCAACGTCTCCTTGCATAACATATAAAACAAAGTACTCAAGATGAAACGTAAAACTCTCCCAGAGTTTGTTAAAAGAATATAAGTGTATAGTTGTCTCTGATTTAAAAATGGTTAAAAAAATTTTACCGAACGTTTCGGCAGGTACATCTGCCTTCATCAGCGGTGATAAAGTGTAAATTTGTCGACAAACGTCGAATTATAAAAACAGGATTCCGGAAATACCAATTCAAATTACTTGGAATTGTCTTAAGAACAAAGGCTTCGGAGAAAAAGAGCAAAGCCTAGAAAGAGCATGTAGGATTTACCAATACAACTGGGACTGAAAGGGTTAACGTGTACCACGATTATTGCCTTGGTACTTATATCAACCTAGATACGATGTAGACATTTTTATCTTTGAAAGATTTCAACTGCACGCGTCAGCAGAATGTTTGGCAATGTCGACGTGTTAGCACTTTGCAATTACTTAGTACAATGTTGCGGGCGACATATTACTGAAACTGATTGTGTGCATGCGTAACGAGCATCGTGCTTGACATTCCACTGACTGCTTTGGCAAAAAGATAGATTTAAATAGAAATTGATCTATGTTGTGACAAAAAGAAAGTGTAACTATATGGTTTTAGTTTAGTTCGTCGCTCTATCGATTTGTCAAACTCAACTATTTTATAACGGGGGCGCGGGATTTTTTT
Source organism: Hydrozoanthus sils (assembly GCA_027575215.2). NCBI lineage: Eukaryota > Metazoa > Cnidaria > Anthozoa > Zoantharia > Hydrozoanthidae > Hydrozoanthus > Hydrozoanthus sils. The sequence goes on along the minus strand of JAOBRD020279555.1, from coordinate 3,648 downwards.
TTTTGGGGGGGGGGTCGAAATTTTGGCTTGAAGGGGACTTGGGTCTCTGAATTACGCCGAAATTTTTTTTGTGTGTGTGTCTTGTAATGTGGAGAAGTGCTTAGCGTAATTAATTTGGGGTTTTAATTGAGGCAGAGATTTTTTTGATATCAGTAAAATTTGAACCTCGCTCGAACCTTCCCAACCCCACCCCCCCTCCCCCCCGTCATAAAAATAATTGAGTTGCAAATTCGGCCCCTTGGGGCATCAAAGCATTATTAAAGCAGATTGTACAAAACCAGCAATTCAAATAGCGATTTGAAACGACTGAGATAGAAAGTGCTGCCTTTCTAGTACATTAAAAGCGTGTGTAAAACGTAAATAAATAAAAACAAGAAAAGAGTTTGTCCGAGTATTATCCTTAGCGAAGCTGGAAAAGCAACCTTTAAAAAGAAGTTTCTTTGATACTAATGTTATATAAACCAAATTTAGTTTGTGGTAAAAAGAAAATATTGTTCGAAAAACAGCAGAATTTATCTGAAAATATCAATCGTTGAAATGGTTGATAAATATACTTGGCCGTTCAACATTGCCGAATTGATATGACGCTTCGACTACAATCTGCGAGTTGATCAGGCGGTTACGCGGTCTGCGATAGCTTCTCCACTGCTAATGCCACCTCCAAATGATGACTGCAACCGTGAAATAAGCCGCTTTTTAAGTGAGGTGAATTGCTATTGCAATAGGTAATTGTTTTCTCATTTTGTTTGGTCAGCCTGTCAGAACTAATATCTGGGATTTGGATGTAGCTGTTTCGTTCAACTGACCGATTACACACTCGAATAGTGTCTGGTTTTGCCGTTAGGTTAATTAACAATAGATATTTGATGGAGCCAAGATGATTGAGTTAAGAGTTAAATAAAAAGTTAACCAACTTTATTTTCTCGTGCTGTGAATCTTCTTACACTCGTACATAAAGCCCCCGTCTGAGAATTCCCAGAAAAGATCTCGCTATCAGTTTATAATAGGTTGGTAGATACCGCGTGTTTTAACTAGTTTGGAAATAGTGGATGTGAGACAATTAACACAAAGAGGTAGATAATGGCAGCGAGAAAGATATTTATTAAGGCGCTATTCGTCGAGGTTAAAACACAATAAGTGTTTTAGTATACCACCAGCAAGGCAAATTTCCTTTCAAGACGAAAGTCGATAAAAATGGAAAGAAGCTGTAGACACAACTACAATTCTTTGTTTTTGAAGAATCCATTTTTTCGGTTGCGGTTTATGCACGGAATGCAAAAATATAAAACTTGCTGACCTTGAGACACTTTTAAACTTTGTCGCCTTCTTGGTGTTTTTCATAATTTCTCATTGTGGTCCGAGACTAAACTATTTCTGAAGGTAAAAATTGTCTTGTATCCACTATTTCTAAACCAATCGAATCGCGCGTAGCAGAGCTGGTATATGTTAATAATAGATAATTCAGCCACAATCCACCTCAAGTGAAATAGTGTAAGCGGTTATTAATAATAAAAATAATAACAGTAATAATAATAATAACAACAATAATAATAATACATTTTTATAGCGCTAAGCACTATTCCTACTGTACTATAATGTCACCACTACTAATTATGCAAACATAGCGTATGTTATTAGTTATTTTGATAATTTTATTTTAACATCTTAAAAAATATAAACGATAAACCAATGATTTTTTCCGAGTTCCAGTCTAAACCCAAAAATCGATCCTTGCTCACCATAGAGTCTCCAGTAGTTCAGTGGTTAGAGCATCCGACTAGAACACGGAGAGTCGTGGGTTCAATTCCCATCTGGGGCTCGGATTTTTTCCGAGTTTCTCCTTGTCTTTAACATCATTTTAAAAAATGTTTTGATTGGTTCAATAGATCACTCAATCTCAGTCATCAGCTCATATACCCAATGAGTTTATATGGAAAGTGTGGCAAGCTGAAAAATTGCATGTAATCAGTCGCATCGTGCAGCCGTACTACGCGTAACAGAGGGCATTTGTTACAAGGTAAAAATTTGAAAGCCAATCGATGAATTTAGATTCGGTCAATTTGCTCGCATATAATTGGTGGCAAATATTTCTATAACTTTTAGGCGAAACTTCTCAATTCTGCGTTAACTACAAGTTGCCATTCCTACAAGTTGGGACGGTAATGTAAACCTCAATTCCGTAATTTCACTCGTCACCTTTTGAATTACACATTACTAATCAGCGATGTATCGTAACAACACGCTTGTTTTTTCCGATCTTCGTAGTGCGTTAAAACACTTCGTACGCGTACAAGTGTACGAACTGCCGTATTAATATATAGCAGTCCATGTATAGTCACGGAAGGTCAAAGGCACCTTGGCGAGTAATTCTCTACGTCTGTAAAAATTTGAAAGCAATCTAGTGCATATACAAGCTTACCTTCTACCCACACGCAAGATGGATTCTTTAATTACTACCTTACAAAGCGAAATAAAACTTAAAATATTGGCGCGGTAATTAAAACTTAGATTGCAAACGTGTTTACTGTATCAATTAGTTCCTTGCATGGGTGTGTACACTAGTATGTCCCCATCCTCAGCTTTCGAGCGATAATCTTGCAGAATCGTGCGGCCTGTCTACGGGTTTAAAAGCGGTTTATATTTTGCAATACAAAATGAAAACCCTGTTGTCTGGGGACGAGTAATGAATAGAGTTGAGATTATTGGCAAAACACTGATAAAAACCAACCTAATGCTTTCGTCGACTTTTAAAAAGTGACCCACTTTACAAAATTATATTTTAGACGCGTTTTACATGGCCCCAATCCCCCGTCCCAAACATTTACTTTCCAAACATGAAATAAATCAAGTTCTAAAAACCTTTTTAAAAATGCAATCAATATTTTTTTTTCGTTCTTTCTTTTGCACAACTAAAACAAGCCATGTATTGAGTGAAACTTTTATTTCAATAGCCTGCAGACAGAATAGTTTGCGGCCATGAGAACAATAATACAAGTCTGTATAATTTTAAAGCGGAAACTAAATTTGTCAGTTTGCCATTGTTTTAAATACATCGACGATAACATAAGACAACTCAACAAGAGAAGAAAAATTGTTTCAAAGAGCAAGAGCCTAGAAACACTTGCGATGCACAATAGCAGGACCGGACTCGTCATACTCCTGTTTGGAGATCCACATTTGTTGAAAGGTCGAGAGTGACGCCAAAATTGAGCCACCAATCCATACAGAGTATTTCCTCTCTGGTGGAGCGATAATCTTGATCTTCATAGTTGATGGGGCGAGAGCTGAAATTTCCTTCTGCATGCGATCTCCTATACCTGGGTACATTGTGGTTCCTCCTGACAACACAGTGTTGGCATACAGATCCTTACGGATGTCGACATCGCACTTCATGATAGAGTTGTAGGTGGTCTCGTGTATACCAGCAGACTCCATTCCAAGGAAAGCAGGCTGGAGTAACGCCTCGGGACAACGGAATCGCTCGTTGCCAATGGTGATTACTTGTCCATCGGGTAATTCATAGCTCTTCTCTAAACTGGAGCTTGATGCAGCAGTCTGCATTTCCTGCTCGAAGTCCAATGCAACATAGCAGAGTTTCTCCTTGATGTCCCGTACGATTTCCCGCTCGGCTGTTGTGGTGAAGGAGTA
>JAOBRD020279453.1:0-22960 GCA_027575215.2 Hydrozoanthus sils | reverse complement strand
ATTATCAGAATTTTGACAACACGCGCGTGAAATTATTTCCAAATTTCACTCGTCACCATTCGATTACACATACTAATATTATAATTATCATAATAAATAACCAGCACTGAATGTAAAGTCAGACTGTCTTGGCATTAACCTGTTTAATTAGTTAACTTGCTACTCTTAGCTACTCTTATGTAAAATAATTGTTGTTCAGCCTTTTGCATACTTCTTCTTTTCATTTACCATGAACGTTAACCTTGACAATGCACCAAAACTTTGGTTTTTACCACTAACTTTTCTTGTGTCAATTATTATAATTATTAAAATTATTATTATTATTGCTATTATTATTATTAATATTTTTTTTTTTTTTTATATTAGAAATCTTGCTTTAGTCTATAACATCTTATGGTCTATTAAGCGCACAGGACTTCAATTGATTCACTCTGGTTTAAAAACTAATGTACACACAGGTACCTGTTGTTTTTCTATTCAACCCATGACTTCTCAACAAAGAGACCACTTGGCACCGAAGGGCAATTAACTTAATGGATTTGAGCTTTTGAGCTTTCAAAATCAAAATACAGCACAAGCTAAACTATAAACAAAATTCAAGTTTTCAACTTCCAATCCTTTTTAACTCTTGGGCCACTCTTTCACTTGCAAAAAAACTTAAACAAGTAAAGGGCTGGCTATAAATATTTTGATATTCCTATCAACAAACAAACAATTATTGTTACTAAAATGCTTTGATTTCCACCTGAAAACTTATGAGCACAAACCACAATATTTTGTTTCTGTGCTTTTCACCATGAGAATGAATTCTTCTACACAATGCATTTGAAAAAATAATGAACAAAATACACAAATTAAAGTAAAAAATAGCCCAACCATAACTAACAACTTCATGGCAAATAAGGCAGTCTGATATTGGGACTTGATATAGTCTTAACACACTAACTCATGTGTAAAAGCAACTAATGGCTTCAAACACAGACGATGATAAGCACAGTATGTCTTGCCCACTAGTCAAACAATACAACCAATGGAGCCTGCAAAGACTCTGATTAAATTCTTTGAACTTACTTTTAAGTTGAAAACAGGCATTTTCCCCTACAGGTTAGAAGATTTACTCCATGAATCCCATTAAGAAAAGTTTTATATTACACTGATATTGGGCCACTCCTAATGCACTGGTTTCAGACTGATCACAACAAGTATGATGTCATAGTTTAGAACAAAGCCAATTAATAACTGTCAGCAGGTATGCAATGTTATCTTACTTCATCACAGGCAATTTCAAACCCTTTATTACCATTTCTTCCCCGATCAGTTTATCAATAACTACCTTTTCCTTACATTAATAACACAAAACAAGATATATTTTGTAATTAGGAAATTGAAAATGATCAAACATAGAAAACAACTGCAGATGCAAAGCAAATTTTAATCTAGTTATATGAATAAATGGGTCTAAGTTGGGAGAATTTGGCAACACATCATTCGGCCTATTTATCACTAACAAGCTCTATGCAAGTCAGTCAAACTTTTTAATGTCATGCATTCACTCACCACAATTCTAATTAAACATGAGGTAATTTCCAAGCCGCTTTGTGACGAATACTTGACTCACAGTTACATTTCCATAATTATAATTTCTTTTCAGTGAAAACTTGTAAAACAAAATAAATTTTCGCACTTGTACTATTTTACCAAGCTTGCACTGAGACATGATGCTCAGACGAAGGGCTAACGCTCAAAACGTCTGCTTTTCCCATCATCTCACGGTGACGACAATTCATTTATCATTTAATACTTCAAGTTTATATTACTTGCCGACACATTCAATAGTTTTTTTAAAAACTATATACCTAAAGTTTGCACTGAGACAGTTGGGTGTTTTTTGAGCGGAAAACTTGCTCACACTGCATGGCATTGCTTCCATCAAAATCCAAGATGGTAGGAACCCTGTGCCTGTGAGTATTCTGCACTAAAATAAATAAGCCCACTGCAAAGAGGGGGTGCTAGAGGGAGGGGGGGCCCTGGCACAGTTCACGCAAAATAAAAATAGCTAATCACAGATCATAGTTTTTTCATTTGTCACATTTTATCCAATGAGCATGGATCACAAAGATAAATTTACCAAAAATAATGCTTCACAGGCTAGGCTAGTATTATTTTAAAAGTGTTACTGTCTTCATATTTACACAACTTTAATAGTTGAGATAATATCAAGTGAGCTTTGTCTTAGTAATGTTAGTAATAGATCTCCTGAAAGTTTTGATCAACAATTAAATCTACCCAAATGGTTCAGCTTTAATCACAGGCCACCCTTGTCAAAGCAAGAGGCAAGCAGTTCATTCCCACAGAAACCAACCAAATAATTGTTTTTCCATTTTTTACCCTTTTCATTCTTCTTTTTTATTCAGAAATTGTTTTCTGAATAAACTGTGGTTTTTTGTAATCTTTTTCTCAACATAAAAAAATGAACCATGTTTATTCATGTGGGATGAGAAGAATATAAAAACAACTTAAAAAATCACAGTTTCTTCAAAAGCTAAGTTCTATTAATAAATTAAAGAAAAAATAAAAGTAGTTGTTCTCCTCCTCCTTCTCTTTTTATTCCAATAAAATTTTAGTTGGTTTCTGTTGGGATTTGAACAGTTCACCACTTGCTCTAATTAACAACCACAAGAGTCTGGGTGGCCTGTGCTCTATTTGCAAACGTGTAGTTGATAGCCTATGAGCTTTACATCTCTCTACTTATAGAAACTGATACCTAAAATGCATGCAGGGTACCCTGTGAGCAGTTGTCTCCCATATTCTCAAGCATCATGGGGTTGTGAGAGACCTCTGCTCCAGGGTACATGCTAGAATTTTCAGGACCTTAGCCGGGGGTAAGAGAATATATGAGAAAGAGTGAGGTCACCTCTCCCCTCCCCCCATTATCCCTCGCATTTTTGTAACTGTGCCCCCCCCCCTTTTTTTTTTTCCCTTCTCCCCTCCCCTTCCACAGGGGTCGTGGAAACTTCAAGGGCATGATCCGGATAGGGGGTCTCGAATTTGAAAACATTTCGATTTGTTTCATATTGAAAAATATGAAACAAAAAATATAACAATAACTCATTATAACGATTTTTCTCTTTTTTAGCAAAGACTTACTGATATAGGCGAAAAACTAAACTTAAGCTCCGAAGAAAAACAAGAGCTTCAAACAGTTGTACAATCGCAGAGCAACAAAATCCAAGAGCTTGAGAAACGTTTGTCTTTGAGCAATTACTCAAATCAAGGCGCTATCTTGGTGTCACGTGGCGACCAGGAACAAGTAATCACGCCTCCTGGAGACCAGACACCCATTCTTTACCACGAGATTCACACAACTGTCATAGAACAGGTACTTTTGTAATATCATGCACAGAAAATGCAAGACGAAAAATTGTTTTTTTGATTATTAGTAGTATCAGTAGCGGATAGGTCGGCACAGTGGTAAGATCTCTGCCTCTCAATTCTGGGATCCCAAGTTCCTTCCCCGGCCAGGTATTTGGACGACCTTCTTTCCCGCTAAAGGCCAGTCAGCTTTCTATCCTTCCAGGGTCGATAAAATGAGTACCAGCATTTATGCAGAGATGAATCTCTTACAAATTCATCTTTTTGGAAGGAGTGCAGACTAACAAAACAGTGGGCGAGCAATGCGTATAGTTATATCAAGTTTTTTTAAGGATGTTTCTCTTTCATATGTCTTTTATAGCACAAAGTGCTCTACTGGTTACGTAAATATAGAACACAAAAGCTTAATTCAGTTTACGTTTCCACTTACAAAGACGCTAGGCTACACAGGCTAGACACATGGATTTAGTCTCACCTTTAAACCGAAAGGTCGCGGCGCAGTGGCCAAGCGTTTAGCACGTTCGACTCGTAGTTCTGGGGTTGCGAGTTTGGGCCCCAGTCAAACCACTGTGTTTTGTGTCCCTGTTCCTGTCGACTCAGTTGTACAAATGAGTAGCAGCTTCGGCTGGGTGCCTAGCTGTGTTTATTAGAAATTTGGCTTGAATCAGCTCATTCACAGCATGCGCTCTCCTAATACTAGGTTGATGATGGAAATGTTTCTCGACTCAACTCCATGTTGGATTTGGCTCTGAAGAAGAACGAAAAGCTAGAATTTGAACTCTGCGTAGCGCAAAAAAGAGTTGCGGCCGTGGAAGATTCACTCAAAGAAGTAGAATTTCTACGAGCTACTAACGCCGAACAGGAAAGTGAGATCAGATTGTATAAAACAAGAATTAAATCGGTTGAATCTCGAGCCTCCGTATTTCCTGAGAGTGAAGCAATAAACGAACTTCGTAGGGCTAAAATTGAGAAGGAGGTGGAAAATGAGAAGCTGAAAGAGCAGTTAAACACTTTAAGATTCAGAATTGAGGTAAGAATACGTTTGTAGTTTATTGAAACGAAGTTCAATGTAAAAGAGCAATATATAGATCTGTTTTCAAAAATGGCTGTCAAACCTTGGTCATTAGGACCCGGAGCAAGTGCACGTAAGTGAGTTCATAAAGGTCTCTTTAAGTAAAGAAAGTCTACTCTACGCAGTCCTGTATGTCAAAGTAATCCATCTCACCAGTTTGAGTTCTTTACCAAGAATCTCTAAGTACGGTGAGTCATTCACATCTAGCAAAAGAACTGTATACTTTGTTTATTAAAGGAGCAATGTCCTGACTCAGGAGACTAGGTTCTAGTGATCGGGTTGGCCCAACCCAAAATCAAGTTTATTTTCGTAGAGTGGTAAATCGGACTGCATCTTTTCCATCCTGATTTGTCATTATTGACCTAAAAAACAACATTTCACCCCTTCGCTATCATTGCTGTAAATGTATTTTTTTCTAAACGTTTAAAATGACTTCGAGATCCCCGTGCTTCTATCTCGCCACGATAGGCTTCGTCGTGGAAGCTGTCGGCCTCTGGAGTTAACTACAAAAGAAAACAAAAAAACATGCAGCTCTTTCCTGAATTATAGTAAATAGTAGCAAAATATCACAATCATTGCATCCATGGTCTTAACGAAAGAATTATTAACAAACAATCGAGTTCACGCGCCATAGCTACAAAAACAATTTCAATTGATACATGAGAAACTGGTTGTAAAACTTACCTCTTCAAATAATACCTGTTTCGATTCCGTCTAAGTGCTGTAGAAAATCGTTAAAAACTCAACTGAAAGTCTTTCAGTATGGACATTAATATGTACTCCACATGAAATGATCCACGCTTGTTTGTTTCAGTGAACGAATACATTTAAAGTAGACTCGAACTCTCCCATAGCGGGACATTGCTCCCTTTAACATGGCCTTTATGACCTCACTTACATGTACTTGCTTCCAGTCCTAACCAGGTTTCACAGGCGCCATTTTTGAAAGCATTCTATAGCACGTCGTGATACAATGGACAATGTTCGTCGTCTAAGAACAGTCGACTTCTCCTATTTCGCTCTTCAAAATCATTATGAAATTTTCTCTTCTCTGTGAAATCTTAAATTTTCTTTGTAGATCAGTGTAAACTGCTATGATAAATCAACATTGTGAGACAATAAATCCGCGTTTATTTTGTTTAAGTATAAGGAACATGGAAATCCGCGTTAAATCCTAATGTGTGAAAACAAAACGTTTGGAAAATTAGCATTAAATTCATTGCTTGTTAATTTTGTACGCGTTGTTAAAATACATTGATAGTTCCTACGATTCGGCAGTCCTACACTATATTGGAAATACAATAGTCCTACACTTTTATTTAAAGTGCATATGAAGTGAAAAAATTTATCACTACAGTGGATAGACTATGCTAAATGAGGATCTACCTCGAGATACACCAGCAAGATATCTCAAGAGCAAGAAAGATTTTGACAAAATCTTTTCACCGCTATTTCTCATTTAGCAAAGTTCATCCTCAGAAGTAAAAAAATTTTTCACTTCATATGCACTTTAAGGTGAAAATGCTGATAATACCAGTGGACAGCTATAACGATTATGATAACAATAGTTATGATAATAATATTAACAATGATATTGAAAATAATGATAATTACAATTAGTATATGTAATCACATGGGACCGAGTAAAACTAAGGATTAATTTCACGAGTGTTTTCAACTTCATTCAAAATTGCTCAAGTCTGGCTCTTTGCGACGAGGGCAATTTGGAAACAATTGAAAAAACGAGTGATATTAATCCTAAATTTTACGAGGAACCAGGCGATTACATGTTTATGACATCAAGGGCAAGATTCTTCATTCTCCGCGGTATCCCACGAGAAAGCGTTGCATAACTTGACTCAATTATCTCAAGTTTCTTCAAAAGTTGCTGGAGGTGTAACAAAACCTTTGCAATCTCTAAAAACATTCGGAAATCTTCAAAAGAGGTTTGAAATTAATTGTTTCTAAGGCATTTTATGATGTTTTTTTTAAAAAAAATTGGGAAACCTTCGGTGGTACTCGGAAACGTTCGGAAATCTTTTGAAGTTTTCGTAAATCTTCGGAAAATGTTTTCAAGGCAAATTTGACTTTTTAAAATTTTCAGGAAATCTTTGGAAACTTTCGGAAGTACACTGATCGGTGACCAATCAGGGCTAAGAAATTTTGCCCTGAATTAAAAACAAATGTCCCGGCTGTTATCCAATCAGCTCCAAGTAATTTTGCTCTCTATGTTATATAATGATAATAACTTGTCTCGCTCTTGATATTTCTTATTCTTCATAAAGCAAGTGGTTATAATTTTGTTAATGTGTGACTGTCTAAACCTCAGATGTTCCCTTTTCTTGTGCGCATGTGTCATAGTTAAGCATATTCAAGAAAGGAATCCTAATTTCTAATGTAATTCTTGCAGGGTCAAGACAAAGAGAACAACAGCACAGTGATCCAAATAAGAGATCGCAGTTTTGGTGATTTGCAATTGGAGTTGAAATCTAATTTTGAAAGACAAGTTGAATCTTTGCAAAATGCACTCTCCGCTAGTCAAGAGCACTGCGAACGGCTTCAACTTGAACAAAGGCATCTCAAAGAGGAGATAACTCTACTGAAGAATTTGGGTAATGAAACCAACATTCGTCACAATGTGTTACTTCGTGACCTAGATAGAATGCGTGACGGGCATCACGGTGTCAGGCTTGAGGAGTCACGCAACCACAGCAAAATCCAAGATCTGCAAAGCGAAAAAGAATCGCTAAAAATGCAGTTCGAGCAACTGAAAATCAGGTAAAAAATTGAAAAACGGAATGCAATTAGTAAAAGATAGTTTTTCATTACTTAAATCAGCTTTTCCCGAACTTAGAGATAAAAGATCGTTCCTATAATTTTTGTCTTAACTGAAAAAAACATTTGTCTCAAACGTGGCTAACAAGGAGATACCATATAGAACTGTTAACAACATAATCGGTAGAGGGTAGAGAAGTCTTTTTAGGAACAAAATTTTCTTATTCGGTCGTTATGTAAATATCTTCTGGCTTAGAAATAAAAACGTAATGTTTAAAAGATTTCAAAATATATTTTTAGTGGTTTACTCAACCAATCTTAAGAGAAATTTTTTTTAGTCTGCAAATTCATCTTTTTTTCTCTATATGCAGCTTATAATGATATTTGTAAAACACAATAAATAAAAAATATCACGTCAACAACTTTTGGTATTTCAACTTCAGGTATGTGGGAGACGGAACTTGTAAAGACAAACAGATTGAAGAGATGCGCAACAGGGTCGAAGTCCTAACTAAAGACATTTCTCAAAAGAACGAAGAAAATAATGAAAGTAGAATGAGAATTGTAGAGCTCAGATCTGAGCTTAAAATACTGCGAAATGAACTAGTGAAAGTCAAAAGCGATTGTTCTATGTTCGAAGAAGAGAAAAATGACATTGAAAAAAAGTACATGTCTGCAATTACTACTTCAAGTTCTGTTACATCAGTCAACAAAAGTCTTGAGGAGAAGCTGAAAGATCTTTCTAATCAAACAGCTGATTTTGAAAGCAGGCTCAAAGAAAGTCGACGTAAAGAGATTGAGCTGCAAGGAAGGTTAAACGAAGCAAAAGAAGAAAATGTTAAACTAAAACATCTTTGTGAGGCTACGAGTGAAAGAGAAGCACGACAGAAGCTCGATCAAGTAGAATTGCAAAATCAACTTGAATTTCATAAAGGGCGATATAGTGATATGGAACTGAAACTGAAAGTAAATGACAACAAAGAGAAAGAGTTACTCCAAGAGCTGAAATCAGCTGAGGCAGAAGTCCTAAATTTGAGAAACCTTTACGAGTCCACAGATAATGTCAAAAAACGACAAGAAACAGAGCTCAAGGGTTTGCGTGAACAATTGGATTTTCACCAACGAAAAGTACAAGAAACTAAGTTAAATGAGCAGGAAAACTTTGCGAAGGAAAAAAAGCTTCAGGAACAAGTCTTTAACGCAAACGAGGAAAAATCTAAATGGAAAGGCCAGTGGAAAATAGCGAACAGCCATCGAATGCAACTGGAGGCAGAGATAACAAACCTAAAGAGACAAGTGGATGACCTGAGGAATGCAAGCGTCCAGTCGCAGAATAATCCTCAAGCATTCAATGATAAAAACTTGACAGTTGAGCTCGAGCTTGCCAGATTATCTGAAGTGAACTCACAACTTGAACTGCACATTCAAAATACTCTCGCTAAGTTATGTACTACTGAAAGCAAAATGCAGACAATTCATCAACAATTGCAAGACTACCAACTGCTTGTACAGAAAGGCAAAGATATCACCAGAAGTCTCGAAATAACCCTGCAGTATTTGAGGGTTGAAAATGCAGATTTGGAAAATACAGTTTTGAGTCTCAGAGAAGAACTTAGACAAAGTAAAACTTCCCTTCGTGATGCCCAGTGTCGTTCTGAGGAAAAAGAAAAAGAGTTCTATGAGCTGAAGATGATTTTGAAAGATAACGAACTTAATCAAACAAGTGAAACCGGTAACTCACCTAGAGTTGTGGTAATGAAAGGTGAAAATTGGATGCTTGGTGAGACTCTGAAAGACAAAACAACTCCACTAGAAGAAAGCAACAAGAACGACATAAAGGAAAAAGAAGCAGTTATTGCAGATCTGTCTAACCAGATTGAGGTTTTAAAGCAGACCAGAGAAAATGTTGATAAATCTAAGGAGGAAATTCTTAAAGAACTGCACTCATACAAGGAAAAAGCATCACACCTTGAACAACATATGAGTAGTATCGTGGAGGAACGAGACAGTCTTCGAGCTCAATCAATAGAAAACCTGACAAAACTAAAAGAAATGGAAGAAACAATCAGAAATTTGAGCCAAGAGATAAAGGAGCTGCAAGACAAGTTGAAGTTTTGGGTCAACGAGCCCTTTGACAACAACGGCAAGCTTTCTGAGAAGGAAAGGCTGATCTTTACTGTTGAAAAAAGAAACAACGAGCTTGAAAGCCAAGTTCAAGCTCTAGGGCAGAAGATCTCCTTGCTCGAATTGGGACAACTCGATCCTTGGAAAGTATCAATTGAGAACGCCGAGATAAAGAAAAGAGATGTGATGATCAAGACTCTTCAAGCAGAAAACCAACAGGCCAAAGATAAAGTTATCAATCTCGAATTACAACTAAAGCAAACACGAGAAGCGAGTATCTTTAACACAGAAAGTAGAAAAAAAGAAGAAAAAATTCGTAATCTCGAATATCAAATTCAAGGATTGTATGACGAAAAACAAATTTTAGAATCACGACTTAATCAAGCATCTTATTACAGCTTAAAAAATCAGAAGGATGAAGCAATCGGCAATTTTGAGCTCGAACTACGTAATTTAAGGGAAAGAAACTCTTTATTAGAACTTGAACTAAGGAATGCTCGCTTTCCATCTATAAATAATTCTGAAAATAGACATTCAGGTTTCGCGTTTTCTAGCTTAGAAGTGGAGAAACAACCATTAAAAGATCATCTACCTTTTCCAGAAGTGCAATCAGTTAACTTTGCGGTTTCAAGGGAAAATTGGTACAGAATCCCGACAAATGACTCAAGGACGGGAATTCTAGAACACGAAAACAAGATGCTGCATGAAAAAATCACAAACCTTGAAATGCAGATCGATGATTACCGAACGAAAACAGTCAGAATTATGGAGTTACCATTGAAAGAGGCGAAAATAAACAGTCTCAAATTTGAAAATAACTACTTGAAGGATAGAGTTGATGGACTTGAAAAGCAACTTTTAGACACACGTAAAGAGGTGAATTCTCTTCGTTCTCAATTGGCAAGCACCAGAACACAAGGTCTTAATTTATCTCAATTATCAGAAACGAGTTCTAAGAGCGAGGAACAACTTGCAACATTGGAAGAGAAACAAAAAAAGATTGCCGACTTAGAAATGCAAGTTCGGTTGTTGAAGGGCCGTATTAACGTTCTTGAGTCAAACCCTAGGCATTTTGAAACTCGAATTGAAAAGGATACATCCTTCTGGAGCCTTGAAAACCAAATCAGGGATTTAAAAGAAAAGAATAAAATACTGGAGAACAAACTCTCGACTCAAGAAAGCGAAAGCACTCGGAACATGAAGTTAAGAAACCTAGAAATAGACAACAAGTTTCTTAAAGAGAGAAATGAAGCACTCAGGAAGCAGCTAGATGATAACTTCGAAGAATTAAGGCAAAAAGAAAATATCATATTTCAGCTAAATATTGAAAAGAACGACGTCCTTAAAGATCTTGACGAATGCGAGAGGATAAACGAAGAAAACTATGCAGCATTCAGAGAGCTAGAGGAAACAAATCAAGCGCTCGAAAACAAGTTATATGATGCACAAAGGGCAAACGAAAGCGTTGCTGAATCTAGAATAAGAATGCTTGAATGTGATAACAAGTTCCTGCAAGAGCGAAAAGAGGAAATTAAAAAACAACGAGATGCTAAGTTTGAAGAGCTAAGAGAGAAAGAAAGCAGTATTTATCAAATGACCTTTAGCAAGAAATCCCTCGAAGCACAAATCACTGATAATGAGAAACAAATTAGCCAGTTAAAACAGAAGATCAGTTCTTTGGAAAATGAAGTGACATTTATTGGTCGTGAACCTGGTGGTATGAACGAGATAAGAATTAGAAATCTTGAACTCGACAACAAGTTCCTGCAAGAGAGGATTGAGTCAGTCGAGGCACAACGTGATTCTAACTACAGACAACTTAGAGAAAACGAGGATGCCATTTGTAAATTGAAAGCCGAGAAGAGTGTAAATGCATTAAAGCTTAGCGAACTTGAGCATCTGGAGAGCAAGAACAATGATTTAAGAAACGAAAACGAAGAACTTCGCAAAGAAAAACACTCCCGTGAATATGAAGTTTGCTCACTTAATAATAAAATTGCTTTTCTTGAGAATCAACTTAAAGACTCATTCAAACCAAGCACTTCTTTTGTGCTGAATGATACGGACAAGCATTCTATAGAACTGCAAGAGAAGGATGCCATTATTGAAGATCTAACAGCAAAGGGGGTTGCTCTACAAGAGAAAATTGAAGAGTTGAAGCAAAAAGCAACTGAAGAGCTTAACGATGAAAACGTAAACGACGATTTGGTCAACTATTTGCGCAACGAGACGTATGCACTGCGAGACGAAATTGACAAGATAAAGAAGCAGGGCCATAAAGAAAGTTTTTCTGATGCAAGTAAAGAGAAAGATGAACTCATTGAGTATTTACGAGAGGAAACGTACGAATTAAGAGCAGAGAACAACAAATTAGAACAAGAATTGGCCAAACAAGGAAAGGATCTACCCGTTGGTGAGTCACAATTATCCAAAGACAAATTGGCCAAAGAGAACGAAGAGTTGATGGAAAAGCAAGCCTTGTTACTGATGGAACTGGAAATAGCCAAGGGAAAGCAAGGACAAGATGAGCATGGAAACACCGAGCACTTACAAAAGAAGGTATAGTTTCAATGCTTTAAGGCATGGCTACACGGTGCAACATTGCATGCAACGTTGCGAGCAATTGAAACCCTTCGTGTAGCCACACGGTGAAACCGTTGCGTGCAATGTTGCAGGAGTAGGATCGGTTTCTACTTCGCGCAACGTTGCTTACAACAATTTCAGAGGTAGCTACACGATGTAATTCTTTCATTGCGCGCAATTAACGTTGGAGGCATGTTGCACCGTGTAGCCATGCCTTTAGCTTCTCGTTAAGACGAGCAAAACGTAGTCACTTTCTTAGAGTCTCGACAAGTAACTAAAAATTGGAATAGATGACACGAATCATTTCTACTCTTCAAGATAAGCTAAATAAATGGTAATTTTGTAGAGTTTCGTAAACTGGTTCAAAAGTTAACACTGATCGTTTCTGTTTCTTAAGACAGGCGCAATGCATAACCGCTCTCTCGGGTTTCAACAAATGGTTCAAAGTTTGAAATGAAAAACACCAACAATATTTATCCTTAACGAAAAGCAAAAAAGATGATCACTGAATCGAGTTTCATTAAGTTATTTAACTGTTAGGATGAATAACAACAACTATTCGTACTCTTCAAGTCGAGAAAGGTTCTTTTTAATCTATAGGGTTTCAAAGTTGTGTGGTTTAAAAGTTATTACAAGGTGTCATAGATTCCAGTACTTTTCGGGTTTTACATGTTAAAAAGACTTAGTTGACATTCCAAAATAACAAGTCACTTTAAAGTATGTTCAAAAACATTAAAGTGTGTGCACAGTAACATGAAATAAAAGTTAATCGACCCACTGAGTAATTCCTTGTTTCTAAAATATCATAGTTCACTGTTTGACCAAAACCATTTTAGAGGTCTAGGTTTTAACTCACTGAAAGTTGTTTTAACCCGTTCGAAAATATGTTGCTTTAATTTTTCTTAGATAGCAGCATTGGAAAAAGAAAAGAAAAACTTAGAACACAAAAATCAAACTCAAGCAAAAGAGGCTGAAAGCAAAGACGAGTATGCAAAAGAATTAGAGATGGAAATTCTTGAACTAAAAGATAAAAACGATTCTTTCAAGAGAAAGTTTGCTGAAAAGAGCGATTGCGTCAGTGAATTGCGACAAAACATCTCTAACTGCCACAAAGAAATCGAAAATCTGAAGGAGAAGTTACAGTCCGTTGAGCACCAGTCCCCAGAAACAATTAATCCTGCCAAAAATGAAAAAGATAACAAGTCAAGGGATGGAGAAAACTCAAAAGAAGATAAAACACTTTGTCCGGGTATGCATCCTCGCTCCTACACCTATAACGTGGATCCAACAACCCGTGCATCCGACGCCAACCAAAGGAGAGAAGATACTGATAGTGTCAGCGATGACGTAAACGTTCCTAGAATTGTACTAAGCCCCACCAGAAGTTCACTCAGCTCACCGAGGTTTCCACGAAGCCCCGCGAGAAGCCCACCCAGTTCACCGATAATTCAACGAAGCCCTGCAGCAGGTTTACTTGGTTTATCCAGACTTCCCCAAAGCCCCGCGAGAAGTCCACCTAGTTCACCAAGAATTCCACCAAGCCCCGCGAGAAGTCCACCCAGTTCACCAAGATTTCCACGAAGCCCCGCAAGAAGTCCACCCAGTTCACCAAGATTTCCCAGAAGCCTCGCAAGTAATCAAGTAAACCCAGTCAAGCCAAAATCTCTAGACCGAATTCCAATTCAAGTGACTCCACCAACGGTATTTTCTCCAGTTGACGTAAACGATTTAGATGAAGAGGACAGAAGCCAAGACAGGCGTTCTCCTCTATTGATTGAAGTTGTTGAAAGTATGGCTCCCAATGAGGATTATTGTGCGATTATCAAAGGGACTGAGATCAGTCCAAACAGTTCTAGAGCTCCTTCAGTATCGAGTGAGATATCCGACACTAGTCAAGCCCCAGAAAATACTCCTGTTACGGAAAAGCCCCGTGAAACACTCAAGCCCCAACAAAGACGGAGTCGACGCTACGAGGAGTTTCTTCAGCGACAGAGTCGTAAAAACAGCAATGCGTCTGATAGGGACCAAGATGTTACAGTTTCAGAAAAGTCAAATCTAAGCAATGTTAATCGGTCCTTCAGAAAATATAGGAACCCATATTCAAACAGAGAAACAAAACAATGACGTGTTCATAATACTTCGCTTTCAATGTCTATGCAGAGAAACAGTGGTTCTTCTGAAATGCTGGTAAAATACGAAAAACAAAGTTTTTAATAGTGCCTATGACAGAAAAAGTTTTGTTTTATCAGTGGATGGACCTTGCTAAATGAGGAATAGCGTCAAAAACTTGTTACTATTCTGAAGGAAACCTCGAGATACATCATCAGTCCAAGTTGATTAAAATTCATCCAAAGGTTATGGATTTGCAGCAGATATCAAAAAGTTGAAAGTTTGCCTTCAAACCTTGTGACGTCATCAGTTGAAAACATTTTAAAGATGTTTTAAATGTCTTGAGGACCACAAACGATTTTGACAAGATTTTTTACCACCATTCCTCATTTAGCAAGGTCTATCCACTGAGACAACAAAAATGTTTCTGTCATACGGCACTTTAAAGAGGAAACCGTAAAAATAATCATAAATCAGCAAGGACTTTCATAGTACTATATAAATGTGATGTTTTCTCGCTTGTTTATATTTTATCCACCCGAAGATGACAACTTAGTCGAATACGTTTGTGAAGTTTTAATCAATTTTCATACCATTTAATTTAAGTATTTTGGCGTTTACAGTGAAAACGCGCTATTTTATCAGTCAGAATTGATTAGGTGATGCATTCTTGCAAGGAAAGTACTGCATTTACTTGATATAATTTCAAAACGTTTTGTTTTGAATTCTTCCTATTTCAAAAAGCAGTTAGAAACTGTTAGCGATGTTCAATTTTTGAATTAGCTTTTTGCAATCCATTGATTATTTTCAAAGCTGTTATGCAGTTTTGAACATTCACTTGCCTCTCATGTTGCGTGTTTAGTAAAAAAATCTTTTGTTGAATCATAAAATTCCATACAAGGGTTCTTATGTGAAACTTTGCAAATATTGACGATTGCACAACTTCATTTTAAAAGTTGCAAGACCCGCAGCTGTATTATGCATTAGTTGGATTTTTTTTCCAACTGACAGATTCAAAGCGATTTTTGATAACACCATGCTTTTACATTTTAGCAACATTTAACTGTAATATCGTCGTAATCACGCACTTTCAAGAAAGAATTTTTGGAAATAAAATGGTTTTCGAAACACAGCCACATTGTTATTTCAGTCTTGAAAGTTGGAACGATTGCAGCAAAAGAGCAGGGTGAGGGTAGAAATCCCTGCAGTTTTGAGTTCTTAATTACATATGAAGCATCATAAAATAGAATTAGAACACAATCGGCATGCAACTCCCTACTCCGACTGGTTACTCATAAAATTTCAAATCAAGCTTCGCCTTACAGGTGACTCTTGTTTATCTTTATAACAATATTCGACGGGTATGCATAGACAGCCCAATTTATTTACCAATTCACAAGCATTTGAGACTTTAGGAACAGGCCTAGCATCGATGCCATGTTACTTAATACACAAGTGTCCATAGAGCACTTATTATTTGTTTAGTAAGTGCAGTTGTTCAATGACTTTGAAGAAATAAGTTCTCTATCAACAGTTTTGCTTTCTCCTTCATAAACTTTCATCTAAAATAAAGAGCCGGACATCTCAAATCTACAGGTTGCTTACAAGTATGTAAGTTACATACGACAAAGATACAAGGTAGAAATTAGATTCTTCGGAATAGGCGAGTTTTAGTCATTATTATTGAATCCACTGTTATTCGAGACAAAGATTCCTTTGTTTAAGGTCCCGAAGGTGTTAAGATTTGAAAAGGTTTGTTTGTAAACATTGCGTCAGCTGAAATCTGCCAAAAGCTCAGTGAGATTGGAAGCACTGTGACCCTGGTAGACCCGACACCCTCAACACTTCTATTGCATTGATTATTGTTGTTGGCGCTTGACACATGAGCCACTGATAAATGTAAGTTGAAAAAACTGTGGCAATGAACCAAGAAACCATATGTTGCTGAATGGCCTACTTTATTTATTTATTCCAGTTGCACATTGTAACGTACTGGATACACATTAACCTATCAATCTACAGGTGTTCATTTATTGAGAAATGTTCTCTTTTACGAGTCTTGGTCGCCATCTTCCTACAGCTTCTATAAAAGATAAAGTTTGATTGGTGTAAACAAAAACCAAGAAAGAGACCATAAACAACAGACTTATAACAATAATAATAAAAATAATTAATAATTATAATGATAATAACAACAACAATAATAACTGTCTTTATTGAGTATTAAGTAAACATATACAACCTTAATCTTACATATACTTATCAAAATTATTTACAAAATCAAGTATAACATAATAAAATAATCATGTTACATACCGACTCTGAGACTAATAAACATACCAACAGATAGGTCATTAAACAGAACAACAAACAGAACAGTGAACAAATCAATAAACAGACCAAGAAACAGACCAACCAACAGTGCAACAAAAAAGATTGAGAAGAAACTATAATGCATGGTTCAAGGTCTTTTGTAGACCGTTGTTGCTGTTAATTCTTAAAATTTAGCAATTTCTTTTATGATTTAAATTTTGATAAATGCAATACTTAAGTAATACCAATACTGTCTTTGTAGATTATATATATGTTACTTGCCGGCCGGGAGGTCCGTATTGAGAAAAACTGTGCCAGAGGTCTTGCAGATTGCAGGATTCGTTTCATCTTGCTCGCTCGCGCGCCGAAAAAAAAAGTAAATTGCACTTATTAACCGATAGCGAGGTCTTAACTGGGAAATCTCAGACCTCGGTCATGACGTACGGACTGAGCGTAGCGAGGTTCGTACCACAAGACCTCGGTCTGAGATTTCCCAGTAAAGACCGAGCAAATGAGGTTAATAAGTTATTTTTTATATGGCTTCTTCGTATGAATTTTAAAAAAAGCGAAATATACCTAATTCAACGGAAGTTGTGTTTCAACATCCGGTCACGCGCTCTCCAAAACATCGAGTCAAGGCCGTACTCAAAGACATTAAGTGACCACGCTCGTCCTAGCGATACGAACACTTGTACAACACGATTCTGTTCGTTTAAAACATTTATTGGGAAAAAAAGGACTTTAGCAGCTTCAAAACAGCACAGGTTTTCCACATCAAAGTTCAGTTAATATTAGTATCAGAAACAATCGTTTTTCAAAGCCAAGGGAAACTTCTAATTAACATACACACTTGAATGGCGCACGAGGAACACTTTCTGTGCTGGAATTAGTCTTCGTCGTCACTTTCAATGATGTACCTTTGCTTCTTTCCTTGGTGGATAGTTTTAACTGGACAATTAAAAACTTGGAAGCGACACAGGGATATGCTGCTAATATTTGTTCCTGTGAAAACCCCATTGGACTGAGCGGCAGGAAAGCTCAAACTTACGTTGTTTTCGTTCAGAGACTACGAGTTTCGCTGGATTACCGATGTCGAAGCAGAAGTCGGGTTGAAAATTGAAGATACAGGCAGCTCAGGATTGTGGTTCCAGCTTAAACTGTATGACATCTGTCGCTGGTGGTGCTCGTTGGCAGATTTGTATGACTGAAGGCTCTGCATATTCTTGTGTCCACTCAACTGAGTCACAAACGTCTCAGTCGTGTTGGCATCGAGGAGTCGGCAAATGCCTGTTTTCCCCACGGAATGGTCGGCTATTTTGGCTCCTTTTCTTTGAAGACCGGCATTTTGTGCTGCTGCTGTCATAAACGTGCCAATTTCGTTTTTCCCAAGAGGGGATTTCGTGTACCAAGTATGAGGGTTTTCTCTACGCTGACCGTGTCGTACCGCCAGGAAAAAGGGAGAATCAGGCTGATTCATTTCTTGTGGTCTGTGGCTTTTGAAAAGCTTGTAGTATGTTATTGGACACCTATCTGTGTTTGTGGCAAAATTTTTGGTGCAAAAGCTCGTTGGTGGCCATTTTCTGCGCCTTTGCGTGTTTTGGTTCCGCGCTCGCTTGTCCAAACGAGCATTTCGCGGCCATCTTGAGCTGCAGTGTCTCTTTGCAAAGTGACATCTCCCCAGCACAGCTTGCGGCTTTCGTCTCGGGCTCTGAACCCAAAATGCAAGGAGATGAACCCCCACATGGTTCTTTGGAGAGAAACAGGGCTTGATGCACAAAATTCTCCAGACTGGAATAGCACGTCTTGTTCTTGTTCGGCCAAAGCTCGAGTTGCGTTTGGCCGGTTCCCTTTGCCTTGAACAACAAGATTTTTCCTCTTGGCTTCGAGAACTTTACGAGAAAAAGAAAATTCATCATCTTTTAGAATGTTGAATTTTACATCTTTGTCAGAGAGATACCCTTGTATGTTTCTCGGGAACCCGGTCAAAGTTCCCGCCTCGTACTAGTCGCCATTTAACTTACGGACATCTTTAAAAAACTTTGCCAACAAATGGTCAAGCTCTTTGGCAGGTAAGTCTAGTATCTCCGCATCTTTGTTTATCTGAGCCAGGAAACAATGAAAAGTGTTCATATCACTGGATGTTTTTTTTACTGTGTTTTCACTTTTTTGTTGCTGAACAAAACTTGATAACTCATCTTGGCTGTTGGAAAAAAATTGACTTGCTTCGTCTTCTTGACAAGTTATTGTTTGAAATATGTTTACATGTTTTGCTTCTAGTCCTTTTGTTCGTCAAGATAATAAAATTCGCTCTCTGAATGTTCCTCGTCGCTCATATTTTGATTTATATCTTGCACATTAGTTTTAAAAACTGTCTACTTTTTACTTTGTTTACAAAACGTCCCGAGAGAAAATGTTCGTAATGCCCGCGGTCGTTACCAGAAAATCCAGCCCTCTCAGCAGCCAATCACAGCGCGCGTACTATCATAGCCATATAATAATACATTGATAATGAACTTGAATAACGGCGCAACTCGCGGCTTGGCTGAGAGCATTTAAGACCATTTATTTTCCCAACTCGGCCATTCCATGATCCATTTGAGAACTGACTGGTCGGTCCAGCTAGACTGGTAAATTGGAAAGCGCCCGCAATGAAAATATGTAAACAACCCCAAACATTTATGTTTGAATTTGTTTGAGCATGTAAGAGCTACGAGGGAAATATATTAAAGTTGTGTTGACAAATGTAAAGAACCCTAACTTTTCTGTCAGCACGTTTGGTAAGACTTTAGTTCTTTCGTTTCTTGTGATCTGTTGATAAGAAACAGAAGCAAATTAACAGATGTTTACAGGATAAACAAATTACTTGAAGTAGACGGATTATTTTGCATAAAGAGAAAAGAAAGGAGAAGAAAATAAAGAGCTCTATAAGTTATGTCATCCGATTTCACCTACTCCACTCCCTAGTTTGGTGGTCAGACATGTTTGCCTGCATGTCTTTAGAGTGGAGAGAATGAGATCAGGGTCATCGATCAATGTTGACATTACTATCAGGATTTTTCTTCGCTAAAACAAGCTATAACTTATTCTTCTATAAAAAGGAACTAAAATGATGTCAGAGAATTGAAACTTACTGATAATTAACTACTAGTTGACAAACTACAAGAATAAAACTTCAGGAAAAACAAAGTACTTGGAGTGTATACGCATTTTTATACATGAATCCTATTAGAGTCAAAACAGAATACGCAACGCCGGGCACAAGAATCTAAGAGCTCTATGAGCTAGGTCGTCCAGTTCCACCAATGCCACTCCCCAGTTTGGTTGCTAACATGTTCATGCCAATTTTCTATGTAAAAAGTTAATTGCCCTTTAAACCACCCAATTTATTTTCATGTATAAAGTTATAAGCTTTAAAATGTATTACTCTGTTTGTTTTTTATGTAAAACGTTACATACAGTTTACCTCCTTTTGACTAGAAAGGAGCCAACTATAGACCCTAGCTAGCCTTAATATAACCAACTGTTGGTTAATTCTAACATTAATGCTAAAGTACTTTCTTTATTCCAGCGCCTATTCACTAAATCATTATATTTTCATTCATTTGGTGGATAACCTATAGGTGTAAATATTACAAAATGAAAGATAAAGAAACCTTCTACATCAAAACTCTCAATGCTGCTTATGTTCATACCTGATAATGATATTGTAATAATATCGAATATAGTATTTCTTTCTTTATACATTTTAGTTTCATTGAACTTAAATATTGAGTCATGAAACTACCGTTGTTTGCTTTATCTTTTATTTTGTTCCATCTAAAATTGTCAGCCTTCCTGCTTTTCTTTGTTACCTGTTTTTTTGTCGTTGGCGCGACAGTTGTACTTAATCCGAGTCTGCGCAATGTCACCCAGACTCAGGCCGTCGCGCTGACCCATATTTGCTCCAGCCACAGGATCGATAGCTTCTAGGACAATACCCCCAGGGAAACTGTTTCCTTGCATCGGACCGTAGTCATTATGGAGTTGTAGTCGTAAGCCTCGTTCTTGGAGTCTATGAGTCTATCATCTGCCATTGCAAAACTTCTCTCAGCACCTAAAACGTCAAAAAAGGAAAAAGAAAGCGACGATAGCGATACATTCACGGTAATGTAAACGTTAATTAGTAAATAAACCCCTTCCGGCTACTGGTATATCAGAGGATAATGACGACAACTATAACAACAACGATAACGATAACAACAACGACAACGACAACTATAACAATTACGATAACGACAACAAAAACGACAACTATAACAACAACGACAACGATGACATCAACGATAACGATAACAAAAACAACAACTAAAACAACAACGACAACGAGAACAACGACAACTATAACCACAACACAGCTATAACAGTAACAAAAACGACAACGATAACAAAAACAAAAACGACAACTATAACAAAAATGATAATGAAAACAACAGCTCTATGCAAGAGAGTTGATGCTGTGCTGGCCTTATGTTGACTGTCATGATGGGAATTAAAACCTATATACCTGTCAGTGTGGGTTGGCTTTCTGTAAACATCAACAACGATGACTCCATTTCTACGGGAGACCAGAGTGTCGAGGAAAGAGATCTTACCGTTACATTCGGTCTCGATAGTAAAGGAGATGTTTATGTCAATTGAATTTAATGTGTCATGGAAGGCTGGGACGTCATCTTTTCCAGTGATGCAAAAACTATCGTCAACGTACCTTTTCCAAATTTTTGGGGGGTGAATTAATAATTGCGGACTCTTCGATCTCCTCCGTGCAAAGATAAAGCTTGTCAATACATAAAAAAGAAACTTGGACAAGATGCTAATCTTTCTGCAAGGACAAATTTAGACATTGATACATTCGATTTCACTACACTTTTTCAATTCACCTTGTCCAACAACTATTTTATGTTCAATGACAGAATTTACAAACAAGTCCACGGCTGTGCGATGGGCAGGCCCTGTCATCCCTGTTGTGGCCCATCTTTGCATGGAGGAGATCGAAGAGTCTGATACTGATTCTGATACTGATACTGGTACTGATGCTGATATTGATACTGATACTGATACTGATAATGATGTTGAAAATGATACAGCAACTGTGACGCTAAATGTTACCAACCAACAGTGACATCGAAGTCGTAGGGTATGATCCCATTAGGCCACAACCAAGGGTCTCTGAGCGCCTCCCCGCTTGTTACGAGAAGCAGACTTCATTCCATCGTAAAGCATTTTCTGTTCCTTAGTAAGCACCATGTCTTCCACCTCAACATACTCGTTTGGCAAGTGTCCTCTTGCTAAACAAAAATAATAAACAAAAGAAAAATCAAGAATACTCTTTTTAATAGTTTCTTGATAGTTGACTCAAAAACACAAACCGTGCGTGCTGGCTATCAGGAAACTGGACGACACAAAAAGTACCACAGCCAGGGAGTTTATTATCAAGCCTGAAACGAACAAAACAGTATCAGAACAGGAAAAGTCTTGCTTAAGGCTACCAGGTACGACGATTTCTTTGAGCTTTCTCTCTCTCTGATATGTACCTGTCAACAGAGGTTGTCTGGCGTTGGTTCAAGGTTAAAGGTGTTGGTAGGGTATCGCGTGAGATGTATTAGGTGTGAAGATTTAAAAGCCTGTCAAAATGTGACAATTTTTGACATGTTTTGAAGTATTTCAGATACCAACTTGTTTTTGTTTATTTGTGATACAATAAGAACTATGTAAGAATACAATATACAGAAAATTAAATGAAATATATACATAAATGCTAATGTTATATTTATATAGATAGATAGATAAATAGTTAGGTATATAAATAGACAGATAGATGGATATATGAATAGACCGTTTTTTATCTAGTTCATTTTATTTTGTCGAGCTATAATTAACTAAGTATAATTACAGTGTTGAAATGAAAATACCCATCATGTTTAGGGTCTTGGGCTTAATTTAAAAGTGACAATGTTTCTAAAACTAGTGATCATAGAAGCGTAGATATATTTATTAAATGGTCATTTCTATCAAGATCAAAGGTCAATCCTGATTTCACCTTTTGACACCAACACGCGGTTGGAAGTGATTTTCGGCTAATGAGATGATACTGTTTACAAAAGTAGTAAAAACTTAGTATAGAAAAAGAGCAAAGATCAACCCTGACTTCGTTTGACTTCAAAAATCTAGCTTCGAATTAGTTTCTTTTCCCCTATGCTTCTTTGAAATAAAGTTATGGACTAGGTATAAACATCGATGTTAGAATAATTAAATTGTTTCTATAAAAAAACTGTGCGGTGGCTAAAGAAAGCCCTGTTATCCTTTGTGCCCCCTCTAACCACCACTACAACTCTCGTTTCCCTCTAACTTGACCCAGTCTCCCACTACCCACTGACTGCCATCTCACACCCGATACATCAAATCTTGACTAATAAACCAAGTATCTTTGCTCGTTTGGTGTATTTGAAGCCGTTGTTATAACTTGAAAACTATTGTATAACTGAAATGATACAAATAGTAATAATAATAATAATAATAATAACGATTTATTGACAGTATTTCTACATGGTAGCTCTACATCTGTCAAATTAAATA
>JAOBRD020279452.1:21890-37977 GCA_027575215.2 Hydrozoanthus sils | reverse complement strand
GATTTATAAGATGCAGTTATTTTGTTCGCCTTAAACGAGTTAGAGTTTGTGAGACGCGTGTAGAGTGTCAGGGGTCACGGAGCCATAGTGCTGGGTGGATTTTAGTACCATCAAAAATTTTGCCGAAGCCCCCCCTCCCCTCGTGCCTTCGTGTAACTTTTTTTCTTTATCCGTTCTAGGGTTAAGCTTTTCCTTCATTTTAAGAAAGGGTAATCCCCTCGTGAGGTCGATTTATAAGATGCAGTTATTTTGTTCGCCTTAAACGAGTTAGAGTTTGTGAGACGCGTGTAGAGTGTCAGGGGTCATGGAGCCATAGTGCTGGGTGGATTTTAGTACCACCAAAAATTTTGCCGAAGAGAACTAACAGAAAATGTAATGAAAAAACTGACAAAATTTTGTTTGGACTGATAGAAATAAACGCATTGCCGGCGATCTTAAAAGTTCGAAATTTCAAAATTTTCCGGGGTTCAAGTTTTTAATTCTCTTTCTAAACACAGGCTTGAAAGAAACTTTTCGGCTCTAACTTCTCTTGCTTTAGAAGTACGCACATTTATCCCTTTTACCGGAATCGGAAACATCTTGAGGTTCAAAATGAAAAGGCTTGTATTGACTCGGACTTGTACGACCTTTAGATGTCACTAATTTTTAGTGTCACGTTTATCGCCTTCTGAAATTGAAAATGCTTGTTTTTTCTCATGTATACATGCTACAAATTGTCCAGTTTGTGCTTAAAATTGTCTAGTTTGTTGTGTTTAACCAAAAATTCATGAAATAATACTGTTGTGAACTGTTGTTTGCGTTACAGTTGACCGTTACGAGGACATTTGTTTTTAGCTACTCCCATATATTTAGCGCTGTAAACTATGTATATGTTTGCTTTGAAGTGCGCCGAGCCAGTTTTTTTTTTATATTACAGATATTTTATATATTACAGATTCTTTATATTATACAGAACAATAATAGGGCTTTCTTTTGGTGTAAAGCTTGATGTCGAATTCGATCTAGCAGAGCAATTTTCTTTTTCATGTAAAGTAACGCGACTTTCAGACGTTTGTCAAAACGCTCGAAAGAGGCAGCTTTCATCAGAAATTATCAATAAAAAAACCCTTTAATTTTGCAAATTTTTTACATTTTCCAGTAACCAAGGAAGTAGTTTTTCGAGTGCAAAAGATGGGTTCTCTGTGAGTCACCAATTTAGATCACGTGAGCGCTCAAAATTTGCAATTTTCTAGTGAGTTTCTGGCTCATTTTTGTCGAGTCCACGGTATTTCACATTTTGCTGTATTTCTCAAAAACTTTGAAGTCTTTGGAAAATTTCATCGCTAGCACTGATAATAGTTCACCTAAAGGTTTCTCTTGACAAAATACGAAGAAATTTGAATTTTTTATGTTGTCTGCGGGTTTTGTACAGTCAGCAGCTCTTAAGCTATTGCGTCAAACGTTAGTGTTATACTTATGCCGCCCGTTTTA
Source organism: Hydrozoanthus sils (assembly GCA_027575215.2). Taxonomy (NCBI): domain Eukaryota; kingdom Metazoa; phylum Cnidaria; class Anthozoa; order Zoantharia; family Hydrozoanthidae; genus Hydrozoanthus; species Hydrozoanthus sils. The sequence continues at coordinate 36,507 of JAOBRD020279452.1, read as the reverse complement.
GTTCCTGATAACCACATCTGAAGCCAGTCCATAGACTTTGTTTTTGCCTTTTGACCTCAGTTACATGCACTTAGCTTGTTTCCAGTACTAGTCCTAACCAGGCAGCCATTTTTCAAAGTTTTGCATGCTATACTGATTATTATCAACTAGTGCTTGTCCTGTTGGCCTGACTTGGCTGTAAAAGCCTTATACAGAATAGTATACTTTTAGAAGCACTTTTAAACTTAAAAATTTTTCATAAAACTTGTTTAAATCTTCTACAATGTGTTATTAATTATATGCACTAAGCTTGTTTCCAACGCTAGTTCTAACCAGATTCAGGCAGCCATTTTTCAAAGTCTTGCACGCCATACTGATGATTATCAACTAATGCTTGACCTGTTGGCTCTATGAAAGCCTTGTCCAGAATAGTATAATTTTAGAAGCACTTAAGTTTTTATAAAACTCGTCTAAATCTTCTACAATTTGTTGACGGCGCCTACAAATCTAGCTTAAAATTGTATCTGTTAATGATGACAATTACAGCATATTGCTACAATGTTAGGTGCTATATAAACCTCGCTAAGAGCCATACATACATGTTACAAATGGTTACACCAAATACAACTGTTGCTGAAATTTAGCCAAGAAACTGTGCCTTTCTAATTGTTATAAACTACATTGTTGAGAATCTTGCTAAGAACTATATGTTCACTTTCTCTTCTTTTCATTTTCCTTGAAGTTTGTGTCTTCTCAAAGAACTGGATAGTCATCAGCTGAAAAATAAAAAGTATCAGTAACTGGAGTTAGACAACTCCGGCTCACTATAAGATCGAGAGGTGGTTCACTCAGCTATATAAAAAGATAAATAGACAGAAAAATAACAGACCGACAGACGGATGGGCAGCCACAAAGTGTAAGCCAAGACAGATAAGAAGTCAAACTAGCCTAAGACTAGCCAAACTCTATTGCTGCAATCGACCAAAGGCTCCGCCATTTTGTATGACTAATACGAAATTCCTGTTGGGCTCGGCTCATTTCATGTAATACCGAGCTAAGGTTGTGTTTCAACCCGCTCAACTGGGCTAGCCCATTCCATATAATCAAGCCCTAATCTTGCTTGACTACAAACAAGTTCAAAACGACTCCGAAGGCCTACGGTTTAACGTCCGCCTATCCGAGAGGCTGCAAAGGTCTAACCGTTTGCAATAGTTAGAGCAAAGGCGGCATATTCTCCCCAGTAAGTCTCCCCTCAGTGCAAGGAATCGAATCCGGGCCTCCTGCAAGACAGACTGGCGTCTTATCAACTCGGTTAACGCAGTGTAAAGGCTCAGTAGAGCCTCAGCATAGACTAAGGAGCAAATCAAGAGGTCTAACACTGCGCATGCTCGAATGCAGCTCAGCATGCATACTGCCAGATAAAAAACCACAATTTATAATTGGTAGTTACCTAACAAACTTTGCATGTCTTGTGGCACCAGTCAATACTTGCATCACAGGCATCGGGTTCGCTGCAAATGGGTACGTTGCTTGCCCATTCTGCATAGTCATAACAATCTTCTTCGGCTGAAACCAATCAAATTTCACGATAGTTATTGCAAGTATTCATAATTTACCCACTGCCTATTTAACATAGTTCTAGTCTACATTGAGGGAGGCCTGGGTTCGTAAGTAGCCTTGCACCCTGCAGAGTAGGCAACTCTCAGTTAGTGGGAATCCGATACTTTGAAAAACAATGAATAATCTGAGACGATACAATACGAAATATCCGAGACCGATCGAGACTTAAAGTTTCGAGACACCAAACAAACTTCAAGCAAAATAGAGACTTCAAACTCTGCCGGAAATTCCGAGAATGCGAGCCATTTTGTGACATCGTAGGAACGCGTAGCTCAGTTGGTTAGTGCGCGGCCTTCGGAGCTAGAGGTCACCAGTTCGATCCCCGGTGACTACACGTCTGTTTCGACTTTCTTCTGATCAGTGTAGTTGTAGCTTTAAATACCCGTAAAACGGAGCACTGACAGAGGGAGGGGGTAAAGGGCGCACCGTCAGCTTCCATTGATAGCAGCACTCTCTGAGAGCTGAAGGAACTACCGAGGTTAGATAACGGTGCCTTTACCTTTACATCTAGAAAATCCGATACTGCGAGACGGAGAGATAAATAAAGAACAGGAGACCTCGAGACATAGCAAAAAACAGTGACAAGATTCCGAGAACAAGCTGGCCGTAATTTGCCGAGACTTTCATTTTTTAAGGGACCATTCGCTATCCTAAGTGGAACTAGACTATAATAGATACAAGAAAAACATGTTTGACTAGCTTCTGTCACCGATCATTGGGCTGAGTTTGGTCAAATTTTCGTCAAAGGCCGTGCTGCCTGGAGATCTGGACCGAGCCTTTACGTTGTTGCTGGATGAAAAACTTGTTGCAGCAGAAAGTAGAAGCCTCGTTCTACATTTTGCAACAAAACTTGTAGTTGGTGCACGCACTACCAAAGATAAACTTGTTTTGCAGCAAGATATTTGCAGCACGCCATCAGAAAGTCAGGAATCACTCAACTTTTAATTTTGCTGCGAAACATTTTTGCACGCGGGTAGAAAAATGCGCAGCATCTATTTGGTCTTTTTCGCCGCAATGTTGTTGCTCGTAATATAACGCAGCCACAATACCGAATACAAACAACGTGTGTATATGATAGAATTTTAAAACCAACGGCTTAACGACCATCTCCGTGGTCACATGGTCAACAAAGGACGAATAAAATTTAAGATCTAGGAAAAATTCATACCTCGAACCTAGGACCGCGCGCTTGGCAGTGAGAAGTCTAACCTAAAATAGCAACACAATCTTTTTTTTTCATATCAGTAAACAAAAATATCATTGTTACATACGCATATTAATCATGTCCCATTTCATGGTTTATTTCTGCTGAATATGAATTTATAAAGCGCCTTGTTTATAGTTTTGATACAATATTAACTTAAATGAAAAGACGAAACTGTTTTATTTTTCAAACTGTTATCTTCAAATATGAGTGATTCGAATACCACGAGGTTTTCGCACTACACGAAACTGAACGCATCAATCATCAAGAGAGAGTTTTTACACTATCACGGCAGACGATATTGCTCGTTGGCCAATAACCAGTGTTCTATTCAACCATATCAATCCCAGATAATTGTGACAAACAGTTAAGTTTATTAAAAAGTCTTGACTGTTCCAAAGTTTGCAAAACGAACAGTGATCCAGAATTTTAAAGGTAAAACGAATTAACCTCACCACGAAGTAACCTCATCTTTCAAGGATGTTTTAATCCTTTCAGCCCCAAACACAACAAATAATGTGTTGGTAAATTTTCCCAACTAGGAGCCATACTTTTTGTTTAACCAGCTTGGGAGAATTTTGCTTTTCATATTCAATTGTTCACCTTGTTTGATCAATTTCCATTTTCTCATTACCAAATCACTTATTTTGTATGTGTTATGTGAGGAGAAATTTGATGTTCATACACTGGCCTTGGCTGAATCGGATTAACCAAGTTGCAAGTAGTTTTAATCCTCAGTATTAATTAGCCGTACTTTGGCGCCAACGACTGCGTCAACTATTAATTTATGCAACTGTCAAAAGGTGTCAAGTTGGTTGCATAAAAAAGGTTCTAGAATGAGAGCATACTTACCGATCGGAAACGGCTACCGCCAAAAATACGAGGCGGGGAAAATATCGGCCGCGCAACGTCTTTAGATGTAAATTTTGAGACACAAACCGTACTCTTCTGACCACAATTAACTCTATCTGTCTCGCTATACTAAGCCAGCATCCTTTATTAATAAAATATGCTATTTGATAATTGAGATAAATACAGTTGAGAAAATCAAACGGAGATGCAGACAATAGAAGTGCTAATCATTCTAAATCCTGGAAAGTAGCAAGAAGCAGTTTTTTTTTCAACATTTTAAAGTTACAACAATCAGCCATTTATATACCAATTTAGTTTATGAACTTTAAAAAAAATTCTTCGGAAAAAGGTAATGTTTTCTACTATATTTCTTTCAGTTTACATTCGTATAGGTTTATTTCATAGATCTCAAGTTTCTCGATAAATGTGAAGGAGTTGCTTGAGTTTGTAAACATACGGCAACGAATTAGATCAGAGCAGCTACTCTAACCGGCAGGCGAACTTTAAACCGTATTAACAGAGTGATCCCGCCTTTATTGAGCCTAAGCGATTCTAAAATTTTCAAATGTTACTGCGAGATAAATGCAAAAGTTACCTTCCTGTGGTTCAGATAAGTCCTTGAAGTCGAAGACAGGAGAGCAAAGGACGTGAACGCTCAGGAAAAGCAGGAGAAAACTTAGAAGCATTAGATTCTTCATTGTGTAAACGACTTTTGCTTTGAAAATCACGGAGCTCTCTGAAAGTGCGTGTTGCCTGCTTCACTGTTAGCTAGGACTGATCGAATTCGTTTCTGTAGGGCGCTGTTATTTACATTCGATCCCTCGCTAGTCATGCTCCATCGAGAAACCCAACGGTTTATTCTCTATAGAGATTTACCGCCTCTAATGTTAATTTAAGGTTTAAGTATTGCTTGTTTGTTCAGGGAGGGCCTAAGGGGATCAGGCTCTTTTTGGCGCCATTACGAAAGTCACGAAAGGATGCAACCGTCTGGATCCCTAGAGTAAATCAACCAAAAAAATTACGCCCTTCAATAATGCAGAAATGGTTCAAGAATTTGAACAAAGTTAATCTAGCGGAAACGCTACCGCCAAATAAAATGTGCAAGGTGGGAAAATTGTTGTGGAGCCGAGCAACGGAGACGCGTACACGATTAGAAAACCTTAGAACCTAAATCGTGATCTTCTGTACTGCCTACTCTGCACTCGCTATACTCAGTAAAGAAAACAACAGTTCCCTTACATAGTTATTGATGTTTTTAATATTCGATAACTGAGCTTAATAGTGGAGAGAATCAAAAATGGAGAAGCCAACGCTCAGAATATTTTTGATTATCTGCATGGTGAAGCCGAGAAGGAACTTTATCTTTATACACCCCTTGTTTTAAAACTAGAACCAATAAGTTTGGCGGAGGCTCATTGTTCCTAATTGTTTGACGAGTTGAGCCTCTAATTGTTCTTAAGTTGTCCTTATTTGAATTGATTAAAAACTAACGGATTTCTTGGCGGGAGTACTTTTGGTCAATTAATCCTCGCCGATTTATCACGAATCGTTTTCTTGATACGCTTTCCAGTGATTACCTCTGACAGTACATTTGCATTTTGCAATGGTTTGTGATGTCGTTGTCACAAGTTATTGCATTTTAAGTTGTTGCCTTATGCAAAAGCGACTTACACTTTGAGATATCTTATGATTTCCGTCTTGAAGTCACCAAACAAACGCTTTTACGAAGGTTGGTGCGTACTAAACGTAAAGAAAACTAAAACCATTGCTTCGTTTTTAATGAACAAGAATGAATCTCACGACTTCGTTCGACATGACTGAAAATTAATTAACCGACTAATTATCAAACATCAACTTGACTAATTATCAAACATGAACTTGAACTCCCTTTTGTCTTTGAACTGACGATTCGCAACTTTATCATCTCTGCTTTTTTGTCTTTGTTTTACAGAGGAAGCTCTAAAAGGAACCACACTGTATCCATATGTCAAAACTTTCCTTTCTGGCACCCTTAGCGGTGTCAAATCTTTGAAGTTTTACCCCTAAGATTAAGAGGTCGACGAGCATCTTCATTATATACATTTCAATTGCAATTTTAAATGTAGGCCCCAATTTTGTTACAGGTAATCGAATGAGGCCGAGTCAAATTTCGGAAAAAAATCACACACCTTTTCGCCTAATTGGAATTAATTGCCCGACCACAGGGATTTTATTCGAAATTTGACGAGTACTTATTCGATTACCTTTTAATAATCCAGCAGACAAATTATTACTTCGCGCACGCAAAAGTTCGTTTGTAAACACACTATCTTGATTTTTGCTCGCGTGATGAGCTAGTTGCCATGGATAATTTGTAATTTCAAACGGAGCACATCAATCAACGATTATTCGAATTATGGCGACCTTGTACATTTACCCATAATTCTTAGCCCATAAACGTCTAAAATTGCCCATAAAAACGCATAGTGAGGATCTGTAAACGTCAAATTTGACACACACAGTGTTGTTAGTACAAGGAAGAGTTTTACCAACTGTTGTACTTGCCCCGAGTTTCTTTAAGCGATGTATGGTCTGTAACGTTGATGTTAACTTATTAAGTGCCAGTCGAATCACGTAACGGCAACTGAAGCAAAAAGGACACACGAAACTTGGAGTTGTCAGTGAATCATTATGCTTTATACACTAGAGTAATATAAAGCTAAGTGCACTTGTGTTTCTATGAGAGAACGTTATATGGTTCGCAATGCATTGTGGTAAAATGCATGATCGCCATCTTTTTCGCAAAGGTTCAGTCAGCGACTTGGTTTCGATAAAATGCGTTTTATAGGTCTTTAAACACTCATTTAACCCAAATTAAGTTAGATGAGAAAAAAAAGCGGACCAAAATTTATTTATCATTAACTTGTTTTATATCCGTGTTGGTGACTTTTAGTTTTTAAAACGTTTCGATTTTAACGTTTTATCAAAATTTTAGGCTTTTTATCAATATTTTTGGCATATCTTTTGATGCAACTCTTTTTGCTTAAGATCTCTATCTACATTACTGAAGTTATTAGAGTAATAAAACTCAGTTGTTCTTGTATAACCTGCTTGGCAATAAGTCGACTGTTTTGCTTAAGCTTTTTGGTAACAAAAACATTTAATTAAACAAACGTCTGGCTTAGCTTTACTATACATCTAACTTGTACCTTAACAGACAAACTTCGATAAATTTAGACATCTTCTATGGCAGTTTCAAAGTCGGTAGAAGACATTTTTCAATGAAAATGTTTCTTTTAAAAAAACTACCCTTTTACCACAATTAAGTAACTATCATAAAGTTCTCCACTCTATGTACAGTCCAACATTGGCTTGGGGGTTTGTCCCGTTGTACATATACAATGTCGTAAAAGCTGTTCACAAACTGGTTTTTCAGGTCATAATATATACATTTTCTTTAAAAAGCTTAAGACTGTTGTTGAGCTGCACCAATAGTTTGGGCCCCGTTGTATGAAGCGTGGATAAACTAGCCGCTGGATAAAAGTTAATGGTCGTCACTAATAAATCAAAGATTGTTTGACTGTTTCTTGATTTCTCTATCTCTGGTTGTTAAGTTGACTTGCCAGCAATATTTGAAAAGTTCGCAGCAAAATTTCCTAGCCAGCAAATTTTCTTATGAGGAACAGATAAATTGAGGAAAGAATCGGTTGGGTGGCCATGCAGGTTAAGAATACTGGACTGATGGAGAAAAATGCAGCGGATGGCCACTTTGTCGAACCAATAAAGGTATTGTGCTCTAGGCCCTCTACCGTGCCTTTTTGCATGCTGCAGGCCGTTGGCCCAAGAAGAGCTCATCCGCCTTTTGACAGCTGTTAGTTTTAGTCCTTCTGGGCCGAATTTCAAGGCCGATCAGCACTAACCTAGGGATAAAACTTTAACCTATACGATATGTTTCAAACTTCAAAGGGACTGATCTGAGCTGTACTTTTGGAACTGAGAATTGTTTTAAAACAGTACTTTATAAGAACCGTAAATCTTTCCTTAGAGAAGAAATTACTGCTTGAATTTTAGCTTAATCTATACATGAAGGGTCGGCGGCCCTTTGTTCCACAGGAAATATTTTGAGGCATAGTAGTAGTAGTAGTATGAAAGGTTAAAGTTAACTAGTCTTTGAATAACCTAGCCCTGGGTGAGATCCCACCCTCCTCACCAGCATGCATTGCATGGTGGGAGAGCCAGTTTAGACGCCGACTGCCCGTCCATGAGGCAGGTTGTACTGGGTTACATGGTACCAGTAGCAGGCACCAACCTGACCTGACCGGCATTTTCAACGTAGCAACAACATTGTGGTGAGTCATCCCACTGGTTCACACATCACAAATAGAGGCCTCTGTTTTATGACCACTTTTGCTGGAATACACCGCCAAGGGGTAGTTGGAGTTATCAACTGTTGTTGATTCGTTCATCAATTCTTGGTTTGCTGGGGTTTAAAAACAATAGTTTGAAAATAGAAAAATAAAGCAATTTAATTGATATAGATAAAATGAATACATAACACTACAGCTGAGCCCCGGTAACTCGAATTGCCAAGGGGAAATTGAAATTACTTTGAGTTATCGGGGTTTCGAGTTATAGGGGTTCTAACTGCTACATTATAACAATATATTCTCTTTGTTATATGAGAGCACCAGATCTAAACTGCTATCCTATAACTACATGTTCTCTATGTTGTACGAGAGCACCAGATCTAAACTGCTACCCTATCATGGTAACAATATGTTTTCTTTGTTGTACGAAAGCACCAGATCTAAATTGCTACCCAATAACAACATGTTCTCTTTGTTGCTTACCACTGTCATCTTTTTCGTACAAGTCACTGCTTCTTTCCTTGGCTGGACTTTTATGCTCTATGCATTTTTTAACTTGAAAATAAACTCCGAAGACACAAAGTAACAGAAAACATATTGCCACCGCTGCCATCAAATATTGATATTCCGGGGACTGTCCATCAAACAGGCTGATAATGGCGCCGTCTTTCTCTTTAGACTTGATATTTTCCGTGCTCTGTAAAAAAATGAATTACATACTATTCTTACTTTATTTTTTATTTATATTTAAATTTACATGATAGTGCAAATAAGCAAGGTTTTTTACTTTATATCAGTGCTTATTTCTAAGTTTATGGAAGCTGTCTCAAAACTTTTCATATTAATAACGTTATGGCTGTTTAGGGTTTTCTAGGTATATAAGCTCGTCTTAGTGAGTCTTCAAGAGCAAGGGTACTTTATATGGGTGGGGTTAAACGGTTATAAACGTGAAATTAAGGAAAATCCGGCAATACAAATTACGTGTATGATAAATCCTGCGAAGTAACTGATTTCTTCACAAACTAAATAAGAAAGTTACCGCTAATGTAATTAAATAGTAGTCTTTACGGCGACGTTATGTTTTTTTGTCAAAGTCAGTTATAACATATAAACCTTTCAGAAGTCCGTCCACTAACAATTTGCCCGCAACTATTGACGCCATTGCCAAAACGAATCAACCTCCTAAGGGCGGGAAAATGGAGACGAACGCACGCCGGATTGAGAAACAAGCGGTTTACAAGAAAGAATGCTTCAAAAGCGGCTTTAGTTTGCATGCATTTTCCACCCAAATTTATAATATAGATTAATTTTTAATAAATAAATAATATTTATTGGCCGTTAGATAGTACTCAACATAAATGGAGCTGAGTATGCGTTAATAATTATTGCTGAATGAGTAAACAGAGCTGAGTATATGTACCCCTAAGAGGTACCAATAAAGACGTGGCTCAGGTCGATTTCAAACCCTAAGAGGTACCACCCAAAAGCGTACATGCAGACAGCATTTCAAGCAATTTATTGAAGCCATTGAAAAAAACAGGAAACCAAGCTTTTAGATCTAATGTTAGACAATTAAATCTGCCAAAACACGACATTAATAGAGATCCTGAAACACATGCACCAAACAAACCCATTCATAATTACTTGCCTGATTTAATCTCCTAAACAACAACTAAAAATCCAAATCTCTGTTCCTATGATACTGAGGAAGCCGTAAAAGGTACCGCACTGTATACAAATGTCAAAATTTCGTCCCTCGCAACCTAAGCGGTACCAAATCGTTCGATTTTTACCCCTAAGAGATACGACGAGCATCCCCGACCAAAAAAGTTGGGAGACCCCCCCCGGGGGCGCCTCTGTCAATTGACTAATTTACCTTATACGTTGATCTAATATTCAAAACAGTTACTCGATTCGGTGTTATTTTTTTAACACTACTAGTCTAACAGCTGACCGGAAGAGGCAGTTTCTTCGAATTACTTTTAAATATTCGATTTAGGCGAGTTCAGCTGACGTCATTGTTTACATTCTGCTTCATTATAGTAACAACTTAAGTCGTAGAAAGAACAGAGGTAAACAACAACTTACTTTAAAACTTTTGAATGCTTATAAAATTAATAAGTGAACGAAAATTAGCCATAAATTCTTTGTAAAATTTCCAATTTCGAAATCATATCTCCTAAAGATTACTCACCATATCAATCTCATATTTTCAGAGAAAGCTAGTCCTGCAGAAACATTTCATTATTCAGAACTGAAGCTTTGTTTCTGTAACTGAATTAGAAAGAAGAGTGCGTGTGCTAATGAGGCAAAAAATATAAACAAAAACTTGCCTATAGTTTTTTGACCCGTTGCGAAAAGAGGTTACTCTAAAAGTAAACACTATCAAGTTTGCTTTTATGCAACCAAGTTGCTAAAGAAATTATCATTTTTCTCTTGCAGTAATGTTTGTGGTTCTTTGGCGGCGTATGTACTGCACTATACATATATTATACACTTTAAACGAAAACATCGCTCACTTACCTCGTCTGCCTTTTTGCGATACTCCTCGACCAGTCTAAGAATGTCATTTTCACGCAACAAAAACAATTTTCTGAGACAAGCGGTTGTGCTGTTGGGCAACAAGCCTTTTCTAAAAGCAATGCCAAGTTGAATCTCGCGAGGGTAAATCTTGGCAATTCCAAGCTTTTTCCCTTTGTATTTGGCAATGTAGAAGGCGCCAGAATGCATTTCGTCCAAAACTCCATCTTTTCCTCTTGCTGTAGCGGTTGATTTATACATTGCCTCAGCACTCCTGAATTCTGTAGGAAAGAAAAGTTTAACTTTATAGGGTTTCTTAAGCACTGATCAATACACTATTTTGTTAAGAGAACGTCTCTCATCTATAAATTTTTGGGCCAATCGAGGCTGAACGCTCTTTAGTCAATCTTTTTATTTTAAGAGTCTTTTTTGTTTTGACTAGCCGGCTATATGACTTGAACTTTATTACCATATTTTTGCATGAATGTATTTAACAGGTGAATAGTCACAGAAATCACAGGTAAATGTTGCTCAGAAGTAGTACAAGCTAATCTAAGCTGAGCAACAAAATAATATTGAAGTTAAGAATTAAATTACAGTCGCAGGTAATAAGCTCGGTAAAGAATAAGTTAAGTTAACAAAGAAAGAAAAAAAGGGAAAATACTGTAAAAGGGAAAAACGATGTTAACGTAGACTCATTCAGTGTTTTGAGTAGGTCTCTAACAAAGATTCTTTCGTTTTCTGTTTAAATGATTTCAGCGGAAGATTTTAAAGCTTTATATCAATTTGATTCCAAACAGTGGGACCCATGAACTTGATACTGAATTTGCCATAATTTTTTCTAATGGATGGAGTATAATAACTCGCTTTCGAAGCAAGCCTTGTACTGGTGAACTGAAAAGACACTTTGGAAGAAGTTTACGTACGCATTTGGTAGCTGGTTGTGATAACAATAAAACATAAATAATGCATTATGAAAATGAACAAGATTCTTAGTTTTTAGTTATTTCAGTTTTGCATATAGTGGATTAAATGTTCATCTCGTTTTGAGAATGTAATAATTCTTATAGCCTTATTTTGTAATGTAGTAAGTGATTTTAAGGAAGTTTCATATATATTACCCCACACTAAAACTCCATAGGTAATAAGATAATATACAAAGCAATAATAAAGTTGTATCAAAATATCAATAGAGACAAAATGTCTAATTTTTGAAAGTATTCCAATGCTTTTGGGTATTTTTTTGCCAAGTTCATGAATATGATTTTTCCAGTTTAGGTGTGAGTACTGAAGAATCTTTGAATTTATAAAAACATTTTGGCGATCTTAGTTTCAAAGATTCTTCAGTGAAATGTTTGTGACAGAACCAATTTACGTCAGTTGGTGGACACGCTTGTTTTTCTAACAACAACAACAACAACAACAACAACAACAATAACAGATTTTTTATTTGTACCCTAGATGTGAGTAGCAGAATACTGGTTAGTTCATCTGAACTTAGAGAAGGTACTAGCCCTAACAAATAACTGAGAAGCTATATAAATACATAATTTGTTAGATTATGGCAAATAAATGGGAAAAATGTTGGAGGAAAACACAAATAGATATCGTGAATAATATTTCAAATTGGAATCATAGCGAAACAACGTGTATTCTTTCAGGAATTTACTTTTCCCTTTTGATTTGAATTGCTCAAAACTAGAAATCTGATTGCAATCATTGAGTGCATTTCATATTTTGGAACCTTGGAATTTAAATGTTACAGAATTTGCCATAGTTTGTTCGTGTTTTGGGCAAATAAAAGTTTTCTTTAGACGCAGATCATGTATTAAACCTATGTACTTGGTTAACAGCGGTGAAAAAATTTCAAAGTAGGAGGCAAAGAGTTTATAAGAACGGGGCTGGGAAAATGTACTGATTCTCATACAAAAAAAACCCGTGCACTTATTTTCTTTTCTCAAGTGCAAACGTTCCGAGCGCTTGTAAAGCAATTTTTGGTTTTCACTTGTCACGTGACGTAAAAAATGTCCCTAAACATCACTGCAAATAACAAAAAATATATAGAGTCCTAAAGAAAACAAAAAATTATGTACTGCGAGTAAATTTAGAGTCAATACTACCATTCCTGACCAAAGAATATGCAACTTATTGCACGTCATATTTACAGTAAAACGTATGGCGCTGCCATGTTGGTGTCCCTAGAGAGGGGCACAAACATGACCGCCAATTTACCAAGTTTCGCAAAAGCCCTCAATTACCAAACATATTTGCCAAAATGTCATTTATTTGACTAAATATTCACTTATTTACCCTATTGGTTCATATCAGAAGGCGAAAAGAGCAAAATTGCCCAAAACATTACACTAGTTTGACTCCTGAAATACGGTGACTCGCGTAATCTCATTGGATGAAACGCATCACGTGGTGATTTGCGTAACTCAAATCGCTTCACCGATATCTCAACAACAAAGTAAAGTAAATTGATGAAATTTCGCGTGAAGACTAGTCAAAGGGAGCCTGAAACGATACTAACAACACAACTTCATAGAGTTTATAGTTTTAAAGTTAACATTTTGGTGAAGTCACATGAATACAAAGAAATCAAATGAAATCCGTGACTTTGTGTAGTAATGTAACAAAACAAAGTTTTCTGCCTTTCTTCAGCCTAGGGTAATAATGTTCTTAGTACGGTTCTAAAGTTTTGGCTGATTTTCTTCCTAACGTTCTAACAAAGGTTCTTACAAAAAAATATTAAGTCTAGTGTGTCGCATAAATACTGAACTGTAAGCATTAGCTAAACTGCGCATCTAAACCCTGGCCGGAATGTCTCACTTTTAGAATTTACTCCTCTTTGCACTTCGTCCGAAAATGCTTCCTTCTTCCCCAATTTTTGAAAGTTTATTACAGATATTTCTCACCTCCTCTTAAGAAAGAAGGCCCGCTTACGTTTGTGAGCGGTGGAGTGGTGAGAGGATGACATACAATACAGCTTATGAAAAATGGTCTTTGAAAACCATAACAACACTATTTAAAACATAAAGGAATTGGGTTATTTGCACGTATCCTGTCACCAATAAGCGTAGCGGTAAGAGCAAGGTTCAAATTTTATGCCCAAAAAAATCCCTGCCTTTAAAACCAAACCATGCAAGAAAATCCAAAATTTTCGGCATGCCCCTTTCAGACCCTCCCCCCTCCCCAAAAAATATCCCGGGCCATGACAAACTTTTGATTGAGGTCATGGGCATTAAAGTCAAAATTACGCTTTTGCTAAGCACTGCTCTAGATTACGAGACGTAAAATAATTTCAGCCAAATTTGGCACCCAAAACAACCACAGCTAAATCGCTGACCCAAAAAAATCCCTTCAAGCCAAAGATTTTAGACCCAAAACCCCCTCCCCCCCGTTATAAATATAGTTGAGTGGCGCCCCGTTCACATTTTGTTTACTGTTACCTACCCTGTATTACGGCGCCACGATTAACTCCTTCCTTGTAAGTCACTTCATTGTGTTCCATGACTCCGATCTGTCGGTTGAACCAACATCATAACCTCAATTACAGAAGGCTCAGACTGGCCAAAATTAATTAAGAACATTTAAGTACAAGCTCGAGTGAGATTCGATCTTTAAAGTATTTATATCGGAATCTTGGAATTTAGAATTTTAGAAAGTTTTTCGAAAAAGATGTATAACAATAGAGAATGAATACGCAATGCTTCGCAGTTTATAATCACGAAACATCGTCTCGGGAAGGTGACTCAGCAAATCCACGCGGGAAGATGACTCAGCTATCCACGCGGGAAGGTGACTCAGCTAATCCACGCGGGAAGGTGACTCAGCTAATCCACGCGGGAAGATGACTCAGCTAATCCATGCGGGAAGATGACTCAGCTAATCCACGCGGGAAGGTGACTCAGCTAATCCACGCGGGAAGATGACTCAGCTAATCCACGCGGGAAGGTGACTCAGCTAATCCACGCGGGAAGGTGACTCAGCTAATCCACGCGGGAAGATGACTCAGTTAATCCACGCGGGAAGGTGACTCAGCTAATCCACGCGGGAAGATGACTCAGCTAATCCACGCGGGAAGGTGACTCAG
>JAOBRD020279452.1:10073-21790 GCA_027575215.2 Hydrozoanthus sils | reverse complement strand
CGAATCAACGGTAAATCCGCGGGTAAAAAACTTGAAAATTATTACGAGTTTTTTTTTGGGCCCTCAGCCGTAAGAAAGACCTTAACCCTAGAACGCATAAAGAACAAAAAAGTTACACTAAAGCATGGAGGGGGGTCAATCGCACCTCCCCCCCGTCTAACTTCACAAGTATGCAACCAATTGCCATGAAACTTAGTATGCATAATGAGTGTCACATGAACTTCCAATTAAGTGTAGTCACGTTGTTACTAATTGGTTTCCATGGCAACCGTAACACATCATCTAATCGATGTAAAATTGATGTAAAAAGCTTGCACTTGTAGTTAGTATTTAAAAGTGTTCAATTATCTTTCAACTAATTTAAGCCACGTGATTTCTAATTGGTTTCTATGGTAGCGACAGCAAAAAATGTCAAAACTGTTGACACCAAAATGTTGCAAACGGTTAGGAATAATGACTTTTCGCTTAGCAAGGTATGTGCACATGATCAACTAATTCATCTCGAAGTCAAAAAAATTAATTATTTTGCCATGGCAACCACTTCCAAAAATCCAAAATGGCGGCCATTGGCCAAGTTTCGTATTTTGTAAATTTGTTTAAAAAAGTTCTAAATCAACTAGAAATATTTACAAGCATGAATTTTCAAAGAAAAACTACCGAACTTGTAACACACAAAAAATAATTAAGTTTCAGTCATTTTTTTTGGCAGAATATCATTTTTGAAAGCAAATGACGAGTTTCGTCGTTTCCCGTGATGACGTGATGACGTGATTGACAATCTAGCGCTTGACAATACCACTAAAGATAGCTTAAATATCAATCTTAGCCAAACATTAACAGTTTTATTGAGTTCCTGTAAAACTGAAAAGAACTGATACAAGTACGACGAAGGAGCAAAGTGCACTACCGTTGCAAGTGTGACGTTGCAAAATCGGTCTCTTTCAACTGCACGTGTCAATAGCTAATCAACGTGGATCTTTGTTTGTAATGTAATAAGTTAAGATGCATCTTAGTCTTCTCTTGCTTTTGTAACCAGCCTTTGCTAGACGTGCACTCCTTGCTCTCACCATGGCTGTTAGCGGGTGTTTGGAATTGTAGTTTGAGAAACCAGCAGACAGAAACCACAGTCAGGTCTTAGTAAGGATTACCAGAGCTAACCCAATAAAATTCCCGTTACACAGGTTAGTACAGAATGGCAAATTTAGCAAAATTAAAATTACACATAAAACGCCACTAATTATATATATAGAGAGGATTTTACATATCCGCGCGGAGAGTGTTGAACAAGAGATAAAATTCGTATCTCCTAGCCGCCATGTAATTTTCTTTTTATCACATACTTAGTGAGATTCTACCTGTTTCACTCAATCATCAACGAAGTAGATTGACAAGTTGTTTAACGGCAGGAAAAGTTTCATATCAATCACACGTGATGATATGGAAATCGTGGGTTCTGATTGGCTGTTTTTGATATCACCACGTGTGATAGATATGGGTGGCTGATACACTCTATATTTCACCGATCTACTATTTAAATATCGAATTAAGTATGTAATAAAAACTAATATCAAAATGTTATAATAAAAGTTAAAGTTGGTAAAAACAAACGTTTTTGACTTATTAAGCCATCTTCAAGTGGGTACAAATTCTGAAGATAACTTTATAATTCGAAAACAATTCTTTTCAGTAACTTTAACTTTTATGTTAATTTTGATATTTTAAACTTAATTTATTCATTAAAAACATAATGATGAATCAATATTGCAAAATCAAGGTCAAAAAGCACTTCATTTTATTGCTAAAGAGTATGATTGTAAGGCCAGTTTCAAACGCTGTACTTGCTATGCTAGCTCGACTCTGGTGCGAGTTAAGCATGGCGTCTGAGACAAACCTCAAACAGCTGGAGCTAAATTCATGTAGCACGAGTCAGATTGTTTTCCCCGGGGGTTACTCGCACATATTTACTATCTAGGGACGTGCCGCCCGCCAGGGTATGGTTTTTGAGATCCTTGTCTTAGACAGGGTATACAATTTCACTCAAGTTGTCTTAAACAGGGTTCACTTTTTGCACATATGTTGTCTTATGAAGGGTAGCGATATTTGAACGAATTGGACCGAATGAAAATGAACTTAAGAAAAGAGAGAACAACAAACAGCCGCTTAGTGGTGACGTCATGCTTGGTGTTTTGCCTGTTAAAGATAGTAAATTTTTCATCATTTTTTTTCATTTACAATAAGTTTACAAGAACAACGATAAATGTTTTACATATGGTGCACATTTTAGCATTCAGTCTTGAATAGGGTATATGTTTTTCGCTATTTGTCTTAAATAAAGTATAGATTTCCATGGTTTTACTGTCTTGAATAGGGTCAGGGTTTTGGAGCTTGGGCGGGACACTCCTAGCATATTCCAGGCCAAGTACCCCCCCCCTTCCCCCAAACCAGGGTTGGTTTGGTTACAAATACCGTGCTGAAAATGTGCTGAAGACGGGTTTTTATGTTCAGGTGAACTTAGCAAGGCGTTTAAAACGGGCCTTAGTGTAAGTTACCTTTTGTCCCAGAATGCTAATATCACTGTCGGTTGAGATCGAGGTTAACGCACTTGTTAGAGTCGCGGTAAGGATTGAGCAAACAGCTAGACCAATCATGATCCAAAACACGCCAAACAATCTTGCGCAAAGAGACTTCGGAACACGATCTCCATAGCTGCAAGGCACAAGAAAAGAACAAAGCTCAAATTGAACTGAGACAGTTGAACTGAATGTTGGGCCGTTCCTTGTTTGTTTAGTAAGGTTTTGCTAAATCTTTTTTTGTTTGTTTAGTAAGGTTTTGTTAAAAACTTTTTTTTAAATATTGAATTTTACAACAAACCTATGCTCTTTTTTTCTAGAGACACAAAGAATACTGTTGTGTTGTTTTAGTTAGAAAGTAAATTTTCCTCTACGGTATGCGATGGTTTGTGGTTGACCACATAATGTAACGTCATGCAGTCGTTAGTTCCATTTATAGCAGCAACAACAACAACAAAAACAGCAATATAGTTTATTTGTTTCTTAAATTTCACATATTGATTTTTAATTAAGGAAATAAAAAAGCTATAGACGGTAACAACAAAAAGAGTCGTTTATTTCACCTTAGGTACAGCTAAATTGCAGCTTACAAATATTTAAAATTACGTATTAAGAGTGAGTCTTTGTAAGAAGCGACCGGTCGATTTTGGCGTCCGAAAAAATTATCCTTGATATTTTGTTGCAAGTTTACACAACTATTGTGAACTAGTTACTAAAATCGGGTTAGTTTGTTTCAAAAGGTAATATATTGAGAGATGTATTTGATTAGAACGACCTGGAAACTGCAAAAATGAGCTTGTTTACACTTCAAATCTGACCAAAATTTGGAACCATAACAAATATCGATGCCGGCCCTCAAATACCACGTCCTTTGGACAAAACACAGTTTATGTTTTCATCTTTGACTAAAAGTTCTTCAAGTAATGAAATATTTTCGTTTTTCTTGCAACAAAATATCAAGGATAGTTTTCTCGGACGTCAAAATCCACCAGACTCACTCTTAAGCTGCTTACTACCCTAAATTACCATAAGTATAGGTAACCGCAGGGGGCCGAGTAAAATTAAGGATTAATTTCACGAGTGTTTTCAACTTTTTCCAAAACATTTTTGAAAACACAAATGATATTAATCCTAAATTTTACTCGGCCCCATGCGATTACATGTTTATGACATCGAGGGCAACATTCTTCATTCTCAGCGGGATCCCACGAGAAAGCGTTGATAACTTAACTCATTTCTCCCAAATGATACAAAATCTTTGCAATCTCTGAAAACATTTGGAAATCTTCGGAAGAGGTTTGAAATCGTTTTTAAGGCATTTTTATGATTTTTAAAAAACTTCGGAAAATCTTCGGAGGTGTTCGGAAACGTTCGAAAATTTTCGGAAGTATTTTTGAGACTTTTTGAAATTTTCGGAAAATCTTCGGAAATTTTCGGAAGTGTACCAGCGACCAATCAGCGCTAAGTAATTTTGCCCTGAACTAAAAAAAAAATGCCCTCGCTGTTATCCAATCAGCTCGAAGTAATTTTGCCCTCTATGTTATAAGGGGGTATAATGTGTTCTGTTTGCCGGGCAAACAGAACACATTTTGACTTGAACATGTTTAAGAGTCTTTGCCTGTAAAAATCGAGGATCACCGGGCAGTTTGCAAAAATCAAAATTTTGCTTTGGCTGATTGACAAGTCTGATGAACTTATTACTTAAACTTTCTGGAAATACCTAGTTTTCGAGAAATTCGGAAAAAACGAAAATACAGGTTTTACTTAATTAAGTATGCTAAAATTACATTCAAAATTGACGAGTTTCAGTGTGCTCATATTCTACCATTTCAAAACGACAGAAAGCAAGAAAACTTTTCAGATCTTGTATGGCCTTCCTACTTTCAAATGATACCTTTTTGAAAAATTTGCGATCTTTAACTTGGAGAAAATTATGCTTTTATACCTAGTGCATCAAGCATTTCGGAACGAGAGGAAAAATTGACCTAATGCAAGTGATAAAATCAGATCTTGGTATTTGTGATCTGGCAGTCTAAATAACTTTGTAGTGTTTTCGAGTCTTTTTACTTTGAAAACACGCAATAAAATTTCTGGGTAATTGTGATACGTGCTGACAGTGAAAAGTTTTACTGAGGCCGTTCTCGTCATATTTGCATAATGTTGCTGATTTTAAAATACACCTTGTCGTCAACATATAAATTGTCGGCTCAAAAATTTAACAAAAACCCGCCACACACTTATTAGTTAATGATAAAATTAATATAAATATTTAGCACGTGCACTTTATTGACGATTTGTTCAATATGTGATAGGTTCTTATATGCTAAGCTAAATCCTTTGTCAAGCCTAAGCGGCTCATAGGGCCGGCGTTTATCTCCGGTTTCTTTAGTGCTAAGCGGGTGAGAGTCAATGACTCCCCCGGCCCCCTGGACAGGACACTAATCTATCGCAGGTTAGCTTCCAGCAGAACTGGTACTCATTTATACAGCTGAGTTGACTGGAACAAAGTTGGGTAAAGTGTCTTGTTCAAGGTTTTACCTGAGCTCGAACTCGCGACCCTAGAATTACGAGTCGAACATGCTAACCGCTCGGCCACTGCGCTGCCGACAAGGTTCTCAATGACTAAAGAATAAACTAGAGTCATCTGCAAAAAAGCGCACGTAGCCAAGGATACCGTGAACAGCAACTGAAACAACTGATGTATGTAAAGAACAAAAGAAGCCTTGGGGTACACCAGTGGAAATTAAGCTTCATCGGAGGAGCTCGCGTCTTCGATAGAGGTGAACTGTTTTCTATTATTCAAATGAGAAGTGAACCATTTTTTGGCTTTATGCCTGATCCGGTAGTGCTTTATTTCTTTATCAGTATGTTTTGGTTAAGAGTGTCAAATTCTTTACGGAAATCGCGAAATATTCCGCAAGAGAATCCGCCTCTTTCGATTACTTTACTAAATTGACTGCAAAATATCAGCTAATCAGAGCGCGCGTAAAAAAACATCGTTTTCCTAAACAGTTATATGAACCAAGTATAGAGTTTTGCAACATGGAATGAGATAATTACCGTGATATCCAGATATTTTACTTACCCAACAGTGGACATAGTGACAAACGACCACCAGAACCCCTCAAGAATTCCCCTAAAAACAGAACGAGGAAAGTGCTCGGGGTTTGACATTGTGTCCTGCAGAGGTTGAAAATTTTATAAAGTGTGTGAGCTTACTATCTGCTATAAATGCTCTTCCAAACTTGTTTATAATTATTTAATCAATCAACGGGACAATAAACAAGATAAGGGTCAATATTCTCAAAAGATCTTCAGAGAAGATTAATGCAGAGATATTTGGTGTAACGCGCTTTATGGAGAACTAGTAAGGATTACGAGGATTCCTCCACCATGTTTTTGAAATACCCATCATGCTTTCTTTCCAAACCTTGTCAAAATTGTAACTGTGTTTAGAGAAACGTCTTAATCTTAATTATGAGAAATAAGAGCGCTTCTTTTTTATTTGTTGATTGATTGAATCATTTCAGTTCATTCATTCATTCATTCATTCATTCATTCATTCATTCACTCGTTCATTCATTCATTCATACATCATTCATTCATTCATTCATTCACTATATGGTACCCGTTGAAGGGCTTGAAATAATCCTTGATAATATCAACCAAAACAGGTAAGTATCACTTTTGTGCGCTCTAATTGGTTCATCAAACACCAACTCTCTTGCATTAGTATTAAATTAGCAGGTGAATAGCACTTTTCGCGCGCTCTAAATGGTTCATAAAACAGAGAATATCCTGCGTTAGCATATACCCAACCAGCGAATAGTGTTTTTCGCGCGTTCTGATTGGTTCCTTAAACAGTGAATATCCAGGATATTCACCGATTAGCGATCGAGAAAAACAACATAGCGTCGCGATTTCCGAAACATTTTAGAAATAAATGATGCAGATGTTCCCAATAACACAAAAAATCCACAAACAGAGTTTGGTAACAATGTATTTCGAGGAAAATTTTAATAATTGTTTGACTTATGAACAACACTTTTCAAAAGTAAACAAATACAAAGTGTCACAACTGAGTTGCCGACGCGGCGACACGAAGCTGTTTACATTTTTCGTGTGTTTTTAAATACAGAAAATCCGACTACAAGATACATAGAAATGCCAAAACAGTTCGTTTTGTAGAGTGATTTTAACAGCAAGGTGGGTTCTTAACAGAAATAGAAGAAATGACCAAGAGCGAACTCAACAAAAGTTTGCAAGAGTTTCATCTCTGCAAGAAAGCGAGGCGGCACAATTTATTATTACAAAAAAAAACCCCACACTTACGGCGTTATCGGAAGTCCATACTTTTAAAATCTCGTAGAACAACACTTTCAACTGTTTTGTTAAAACCCAGAGCAAAAAGGTTGAAATTACACCAACCGTTCATAAAAGGCCGCTAACAATGGAACCTCAGAGTGACGAAGCCGGCGAGCTTGGTGGATGTCAACACTCTTCAGCCAAACAACTGCACCAAACAGCTTGATTCGTGAAATCCCTGTTTCTTGAACATCGGGAACGCGAGAAGTACACAGCCATGAAGAAGTATATGCACATAAAACGAAAGACCTTGCTATCGGAGTGAATGATGGCAATCGAGCTTCCTCGTGGTCTTATTCATGGCGGCACCGGCACATTTTAAAATTATCTTTTAAACTGTCAATTCGCCTTTAACTTCAATTCTGGCCCCACAGGCGATAAGTAAACTCTGGCTCTATCTTGGTTTTGGCTCTTTGTTTGCCATTTTTCAGAACACACAGAACATATTTTTGCAAATTTCAAACTCTGAACATCTGAAATTTGAACACAGCAGAGAGCGAAGATCTCGTCCTTGGCCTTAGTCTCGCGCGTCTTGTAATATGCGCGCAGTAGCTTGGTAAAAAACGAATTTATTTGTTGATTCATCTTTTTTTGAAAAAAAAGTAGTTTTTCACTGATTCGCTGGTTGGGTATATGTTTACGTAATTTTTCACCTCAGTGTCGATGAAAGCCAAGTATGTTCACCCCCACTTACTCATAAATACTCACTATTCACCTTGGTCACTCAACCGTAAAAAGCAGCACAGCTTTTTGCATTGTTTACCAGCTGGCAGCTGAGAAAAGCCATCGACATTTTTATTCATGCATGGCCATGTAAAAACGAAAGAAAATTGAAATTTCAACAAAGAAAATACATTTTGCAGCATGGTTTGAGCAATAAAATGAGCTAGTAACGGCTATCAAAGAATATGACTCCCACTGAACTGAATGTCGACAAAAAAAGGATGGCATACCTTATAAAAAATAGTCTCTCGTCTTAATTTGTGAATTTTTAAAATTTTTTAAAAATTTATTATTTTCAAAAGTGCTATTCACCTGCTAGTTTAATACTGAAACAACTATCCCCAAAATGAAAATGAAACTAAACTTCGCGGCTCGGTAAATATCCACCATTAGTCACCTCCACTTTGGGGGATAATTGTTAACTCTTGTCACTTGGTCACTCATCCGTGAAATTATGAAAATAAACGAGGTTGAAAACAAAAAAGAAGTCATTTTTTGTTAATACTAAAGAATTTTATCCCCCTTAGTGTCTGTGACCAGTGAATATGTTAATCTCGCCGTTTCGCAGCTCGGTAAATATCCACAATCGGTCACCTTCACTTCAGGGGATATTTGTTAATTACAGCATAGCATTTCACGTATAGTTTTGTACGTTGTTTTCGGGCTAAAACTTACAAGACTACCCGTTTATAAGGGGATAATAGGGGATCAGATTATACTATAAAAGGGGGAGGAAGTTGCTAAATTTTTGCTTAAACTTGCTTGGCCTTAACTCAAAATATATTTGTTGATAAATGCCCTACTCAAAATATATGTGTTGTTTAGTGGATGTGAAACCAATTATATGGTTTTCGTGCTGATTTACACTAAATGTTTTGTATTTCCTTTTTCACCAACAGATACAGTTATGTCTGAATGAACTTAAATATGCTAGTGTTTTGAGCCAATCGGTAAGCCATGCTGTGAATATTTACGTTTCTGGGCCATATTGATAAGTTATTAAAAAAAGTCTCCACTTCCGCGATTGCCTTTGAGGGAGCGACTATTTATCATGTAGCTCAGCAAAACGATCGCCTCTTAAGGAGGATTATAAAAAATAATTTCCACCATTTTGAAACATCAATGAACTCCCCAAAAATTAGAAATCTATACTAATTATGAACTAAACTTATGCAAGTACGTAACTTTGTTCGTTCGATTAATCAAGAAACAGTTGTGAATAAAAAAAGGAAATCAATTCAACTATAAAATTAAGCGATAGCACGTCTAAGTGACGACGTTTCGACGTCCGCTAAACGTAGTTCTCAAGTCATTGTCGAAGAAGCTAATCGAAATCAAGTTATTAGCTAAAATGCCAGTTTGAGCAGTGAATGAATTCCGCTAAATAAATTTGCTCTCCTTCAGTTTAGTTTCATTTTCAATATATATTACAAACATTTCTTTAAAATAAAAATTTGAAATAAAATGGAAAAATAAACTTGCTAAATGAAATGTTTGTTTTTCTTTAATACGACACGTGTTGAAGGTTACCTAGCAGTTTTGTTTTCATAGGAAAAATAACTAACTCCTTACCAAGACAAGCCTTTGGAGATTAAAGCAACTGGCAAGGGCTTTCTTAGTTGCCTGTACTGAACATATTTCAGAAGCCCTGTCATATTCATACTAAAAACTATTAGCCAAAAAAGAAAACAGTTTTTACAAGGACTATTTGAACCTAAAATGTACAAAGCTAGAATACGCTATTGTATGTAACTATTTTTGAGTGAAGCAAAAACTTCAAAAAAAAAAAAATCCAAAACTTAAGCAGATGCGCTTGGAATAAATTACCAATGAAAAAATTGCCTAAGGAATTGGACTTTATTCAAAAGTATCGGAAAAATTATTTTTCTGAACAAATAAGACGAGGGCGAATCGTTATAAAAGTGTTTTAGTTGTTCTTACCAATGCCCAAATGATGATTCCTGCAATTGCTGCAAGAACAAACGTCAGCGCTACAATTGGCCAGGATTCTTTCAAGCTTAACCAAACTGCACCCCGAGCTTTCATACTGTATTCCTGTTTGCTCATAATAAGAACTACTCCGGGTGAGTTGAACACTCTGATAAACTGATACTCTCCTCCATAGGTCTTCCTTTCGGTGGAATGAACTGGTGTGATGATAACGTTCCTTTTGTTGTCTGTCAGTTGCCGGTTAAGGTCCTTATCGTGTCTCTCTTTCTCTTCAAAAGTAACCCGAAGGTTTCTCTTGGAACAGCATATATTGAAAGCCCGCTGTAGAACGAAGGGCATAATTCCTCGAGCTCGTGTTTTGGCTAAACTCTTTGTGTTTTTATATACAAAAGGAGGGTTGTTCTTCCATGCAATTTCGATTACTCGCGGACATTCTTGAGACTGTTTTGCTTCACCTTCTGTAGTTCTGAATGCAGTGAAGTTAAAATCAGGAGACAGAAGAGGCTCAAGAAAACTTACTGCATGCCCTGGGTTTCCCAAAATTGTTGCCAAAACGAGGCAAGCTAATAGGTTTATCTTCATTCCGTAAGATCTGTCAAAAATATCCAGAAGATATCTGGTAAGTGAACTATCTGTGTTTTGATACTTTAGTAACTTTACAGCTGTAGGATTTGCTTAGCCTACACATTTTCCATTAATATAACGTTTAAAAATTTATGTCTTAAAACGCACATGATTAAGAAACAAATAGGAGATCAATTTATCAAATCGTACTCGACAGCGTTTCATTCCGGTTGGTATTTTGAAAGTTAGATAAATTGATTTTGGTTAAGTTTTTAACTCCCAAGTCAAGCTCAAACGTGAAACAAACAGTCGATTTTTTTTTACTTTTGAAACGGTATGTTTTGAGATTTTGTGTTAAAATTTATGATTTTTATCATGAATAGTTTCATTCCATAGTAGATGAAATAGTTATTTCTATAATTTTGCTGAAAACATGATTACAAATTTTGTTCATCTATTATTTATTGGTTTAATTTCTAATGGATCTAGTAAGAAAAGCAGTCTAAATAAATCTATCGCCGATATATTTCAATTGGTAAAGTCATGCGGCCGGTTAAACTAATTCTTATTCTAAGAATTTTCGCGGCTTTTCTGATTGGTTAGTAAGTCAAGTCACGTTATTCTTAATAATTTAAAGTAGAAAACAAGCTAGGTGTATTTTTACTTAAATAGACTTCAAAACTATATATACCCGTTCACAATGAGAAGTCTCTAAGATTTTAGTTGGACTTTCAAAAAACCACAACTTCGTTGCTGCATGAATTTCCCGTAATAGTTATATGAGCTGTGCACGTGATGCAATTAGGATGTATTCATGTGTCTTTAATTGCTTGCGGTCCTAATATCTTAAATTTGAGCGTCTAATTAAAACAACTCCAACAGATGCTAATTTTCTCAAAACATTAAAAAGTAAAGAAGCACTTATACAAATTAATGCAAGTTAGCTAAAAACAAGATCGCAGTCCCAGGGTGAACCAGGAAGTATTTGAAAACGTACAAAAACCCAAAAAATAATTAATGCAAGTTAACTAAAAACAAGATCGCAGTCCTAGGATGAACCAGGAAATAGTTGAAAACGATGCCAAAAAACAAAAAAAATGTCTATGATTTATAAACACACATGTAGTTCTGAAAAAAAACTAAGTAATTGAACTGATTACCAACACTTGAAACCGAAACCTTAAAGAAACATTTGAATTTTTCCTATACTTTTGGATAATAGCTATAATATGATAGTGTTATTCTAATGATGAAAATTTGTGTTCCACTTTTTTTTCATTTTTGCAAAATTGACACGAATACGAAAACTGTGTATTATGACTTGTGGTAGATATTAGGGGGTTAAGGGATCAAGAACGTTGGCACGACGACGCCTTTGGGTTACGTAAGAAAGATTTGTCGTGTGTCACTGAACAAAACGACGGCGTCGTGCCAACGTCTTCGATTCGTAAACTCCCAACGTCTTCGCTTCGTAAACTCCCAACGTCTTCGCTTCGTAAACTCCCAACGTCTTCGCTTCGTAAACTCCCAACGTCTTCGCTTCGT